>VWZX01007192.1:21175-104350 GCA_013399015.1 Galbula dea
TCTGCCATCCCTGACAGAAGGGCTGCAGGTGGGGGGAGCATGAGAAGTAGGGGGTCCCACTCTTGCCACGTGCAAAAGGATGACCCAAGAGATGAGGGGGAATGGAGGCAGGACCCTCCCTGGAGAGGTGGGAGAGGCAAGTGAAGTTCCTCCCGACCTCCCCTGCCTTCTTAGTCCCCCATACACCATTGGAATGGGGCCCTTGTAACAGAAGGCTGGGCAAAAGTGGAAGGTAGAGGCCTAACTGAAACAGGTGGCTGGAGAGAAGTTGATGGCTGCAACAGAAGGTGAATGCCTTCCTTGCCTGCCGCATTTCCCCAGGTGCCTCTGAGAAATAGATATGAGGTCCTGCTGGAAGACAGCCAGTCTAATGGGGATGTGGATGACAGGCAATCCGTATCAGAGGTACTGCCGCAGTAAGCTAGGCTTCCTGGACATATCACAACCTCTTCCAAAAAGAAGAGAAGAGCTGTGGTTGTTGGAGACTCGCTCCTAAAGGAAACAGAGGGCCCAATATTCAGGGTTGACCCTCATCACAGTGAGGTCTACAGCCTTCCTGAAGCCTGAATTAGGGATATTACTAGGGAACTTCTCAACATGGTGCAGTCATCAGAGTTTTATCCACAACTGATCATTCAGGCAGGTGGAGAGGAAACTCCTTTCTGTAGTCTGAGGGAAATGAAGAGAGATTTCAAGGCCTTGGGACAGTTGGTAAAAGGGTCTGGGGCCAAGTTATTTTCTCTTCCCTACATCCAGTACCTGATCATGATATGGGATGGAGTAGAAGAGTTCGGTCCATAAATGCCTGGCTCCGAGACAGGCAGGGCTTTGAGTTCTTTGATAATGGCTGGTATTACAGGGTACCAGGCAAGATGATAAGAGGTGGGAAAGGCTTATCTTCCAGGGGGAAAAGGACTCTAGGACAACAATTAGCAGAGCTCATCCACAAGGCTTAAAAGCAGTTCCAAAAGGGGATGAGGTTATTGCCAGGTGTGCACCAGTGGGCCAGTGTTCTCATGCTAGTACTAATACAGACCAGAAGGCCTCCCACACCCCTAGGGTAGAATTGGCATGCTCAGCTCGCTCCCTGAAATGCCTGTATACCAATGCACGCAGCATGGGGAATAAACAGATTGAGTTAGAAATCCTTGTGAGGTCAAGGGGTTATGATCTGGTGGCAATTTCAGAGACATGGGGGGATAGCTCTCATGACTGGAATGTGGTTATGGGTGGCTACGTACTTCTTAGGAAAGACAGGTCTACAAGGTGTGGTGAAGGAGTTGCTCTTTATGTGAGAGAGGAACTGGAATGTATTGAGTTCTGTCCAGGGGTGGATGAGGGGAGAGTTGAGAGTTTATGGGTGTGAATTAAGGGGCAGGCTAGCGTGGGTGATACTGTTGTGGGTGTTTATTGCAGGCCACCTGATCAGGAGGAGGAAGATGATGAGGCTTTCTCCAGGCAGCTGACAGTGGCCTCACAATCACAGGCTCTGGTTCTTATGGGGGATTTTAACTACCCAGATATTTGCTGGAAAGCCTACTCAGCCAGCCATTCCCAGTCCAGGAGGTTCCTCCAGTACATTGATGATAACTTCTTGATGCAAATGGTGAAGGAGCACACTAGGAGGGGAGTGCTGCTGAACCTGAAACTCAGTAACAAGGAAGTGCTTGTTGGAGAGGTAGAGGTTGAGGGCAGCCTTGGTTGCAGCGAACATGAGATGGTAGGGTTCAGGATCTTGTGTGGTAGGAACAGAATACCTAGTGGAATCACAACCCTAGACTTCGGTAGGGACAGGGTACTAGAAGATAAAGGGGCCCAAGAGAGTTGGTTAACATTTAAGGACCACTTCTTCCAAGATCAAGATCAGAGCATCCCAACACGTAGAAAATAAAGGAAGGGAGCCAGGAGACCTGCATGGTTAAGAAAGGAACAGCTGGGCAAACTGCACTGGAAGACGAGATTCTACAGGTCATGGAAGGAGGGGCTGGCCGCATGAGAAGAGTACAAGATAGTTGTCAGAGATTGTAGGGAGGCAACTAGGAAAGATAAGGCCTCTCTGGAATTAAACCTTGCAAGGGTGGCCAAGGACAATAGGAAGGGCTTCTTCAAATACATTGCAGGAAAAATTAGCACTACAGGCAATGTAGGCCCCCTGCTGAATGAGGTGGGTCCCTTGGTGACAGAAGATACAAAGAAGGTGGAGTTACTGAATGCCTTCTTTGTCTCTGTCTGTAGTCTTAGAGACTGTGCTCAGGAGCCTCAGACCCCTGAGCCCCGACATGATGTTAGGATACTGGAGGNTGGCCAGGAGGGCCAATGGGATTCTGGGGGTGTATTAGAATGGATGTGGCTAGTAGGTCAAGAGAGGTTCTTCTCCCTCTTTACTCCACCCTGGTGAGGCCACATCTGATATTGTGTCCAGTTCTGGGCCTTTCAGTTTAAGGAGGATAGGGAACTGCTTGAAAGAGTCCAGCGCAGAGCCACCAAGATGCTGAAGGGTGTGAAACATCTTCCTGATGAGGAATGGTTGAGGGAGCTGGGTCTCTTTAGCTTGGAGAAGAGAAGACTAAGGGGTGACTACATCTATGCTTTTAAATATGTGAAGGGTGTGTGTCGGGAGGATGAGGTCAGGCTCTTCTCAGTGAAGTCCTGTGATAGGACAAGAGGCAATGGTTGTAAGCTGAAGCACAGGAGATTCCGTGTGAATACACGTAGAAATTTTTTCCCAGTGGGAGTGACAGGGCACTGGAACAGACTGCCCAGAGAGGCTGTGGAGTCTCCTTCTCTGGATGTATTCAAAACCCGTCTGGATGCGCTTCTGTGTGACCTGGTCTAGGGAATCCTGTTGTGGCAGGGGGGTTGGGCTAGATAATCTTTCGAGGTCCCTTCCAACTCCTAATATTCTGTGATTCTTTGATTGTCTAACACTAGAACCTTGAGAAGTTGTGACATACTCCATCCTTGAAGATACTCAAAAATCGACTGGGCATACACTGAGCAATCAGTGTATAAATAATAGAGAATCATAGACAGATTTGCGTTGGATGGGACCTTTCAAGGTCATCTAGTCCAACCCCCCTGCAGTGAACAGTGACACTTTCAACTAAATCAGGTTGCTCATAGCCCCAGACAACCTGAACTGGAATGTTTTGTGATTGCAAATCCCCAAACTCTCCAAGATGAGGAAGAAATAGTCAACTAAACTAGAAGGAAGCACATTATACTGAAAATACAGTCTTCTTTCAAGTATCAGTGAAGCCCAGTGACAAGACAAGGGGCAATGTTTGTAAGCTGAAGCATAGGAATTTCCATGTGAATACAAGAAAATTTTTTTTCCCCGTGAGGGTGCCAGAGCACTGGAACAGACTGCCCAGAGAGGCTGTGGAGTCTCCTTCTCTGGATGTATTCAAAACCCATCTGGATGCCCTTCTGTGTGACCTGGTCTAGGGAATCCTGCTGCGTGTTGAGTGTTGGACTAGATGCTCTTTCGAGGTCCCTTCCAATTCCTAACATTACATGATTCTGTGATGAGTTGCAATTGTCTGCCATTCAGTCTGGCTTTTGGAGGTCTTTTTAACTCCCTTTTTTCTCTATGCTTACACTAGAGCTACAGATAGAATACACTAAGGTGGCTCAGAACTACACCAAAAATAATTTTAATTCCTGGCACTATCTCCTGTGATGGAGATGAATATACAGAAGGGATGAAGATAACCCAAGTACACATAACTTCAGCTAAGCCAGATGCAGCTCCCTTATTTTGAGTCCCATGTTCCCCTATCTTCTTGACACCTTCCAACTGTGGAACTCCTGGTCTAGTTCCATCTGTTCAGTTGTTGTCTTTTCCCCAGAGGTCTAATTCTTCTATTTCATTGGTTTTCAAGGTGACACCCTGTGGACTATAGGAGTTGCCTGGCCTTAATTTCAGTTTTCATGACAAGTTCAGCTAGCACATCCTTGTTCTCCAGTACCTGCATCACACCTTAGCCATCCTGAGTTTCTTATTGGAAGGGAGTTGACATCAAAGATGCTGCTTCAATAGAAAGGACTGCAGAAGTCAGTTACTGGTGGAAGCCATGGACTTGAATCACCTGCTCTTATAACACATCGTTTACCACTAGCTATGTGATTACAATAGACAGTTTCCTGTTCCAGAGACAAAATGCTTTAACACTGCAGATACTACGATGGTTTTGGTTACACCTGCTGACCCCTTAACGAAGATTGCATTGCAATATCTAATTGGTAATGCAAGTACTGGCATTGGAATAGACTGCCCAGAGAGGTTGTGGAGTCTTCTTCTCTGGAGGTATTCAAAACCCCTCTGGACGTGCTTCTGTGTGACCTGGTCTAGGGAATCTTGCTGTGGCAGAGGGGTTGGACTAGATGATCTTTCGAGGTCCCTTCCAACTCCTGACATGCTCTGATTCTGTGATTCTAATGTTTGCACATCTGATTCAGGTACTTCAAAAGACAGCCCATGAGTTACTTGCATTGTTTGGATCACCTATTCTGAAGACCAAAAAACAAGTTACAATTTTTATGAAACAGTGCAAAAAATGTCATCTGCAGGGAAGCCCAGTGTCCGCTTGTTACCACCGGCTCAGTCATCTCTACAGTAGGTTACCCAAGAGAATGAGGAAGACCTGGGACCAGACAGTAGGGCACAGCACAGTAAGGATGCCATGTGCCTTCACAGAATCAGAGAATGGTAGGGGTTGGAAGGGAACTCTGCGGATCATCTAGTCAACCCCCCTGCTAAAGCAGAAACACCCAGAATAAGTTGCCCGGGATCACATCCAGGCAGGTTTGGAATCTCTCTAGAGAAGGAGACTCCACAACCACTCTGGGCAGCCTGGTCCAGTGCTCTGGCACCCTCACAGTGAACAAGTTTGTCCTTATGTTCAGATGGAACCTCCTTGTTTCCAGTTTGTGCCCCACATCCTGTTGCTGAGCACCACTGGAAGGAGTCTGGCCCCATCCTCTTGCCCCCACCCTTTATATCTTGATCAACATTGAGAAGATCCCCTCTCAGTCTGCTCTTCTCCAGGCTAACCAGCCCCAGGGCTCTCAGTCTTTCCTCCTCAGAGACGCTTCAGTCCCCTCAGCACTCTCTTTGCCTCCCTTCCAGACAGGCAAAACTACTGCCCTTTCTGCAGGGACTGTAAGCAGATTTCAGCTGGCACATGAAACAGAGCATGGCCTGAAGAGTTAACTTAGAATGCATGCTTTTGGCTAAGAGATATAGAACTAGGATTCAAGGACTAGCGGAAAACAATAACTAGCCCAAGAATGCTAACATACTGACACAAAGAACATAAAGTAAGAACACAGAGCACTGAAAATGCTAACACACTAACATAAATCTTACATAAATAGGCATAGGAAAGGAACAAGGAGAGATAAGGGGCAAGAGAGGGGCAGGAGTCCAGAGACTATTGCCAAATATATGTTAGAGTCAGCAGAATCAAGGAAAGTTCAAAAGTTTATCTGAGGAAGAAGAGTAAACACACGACCCCTGAAGAGGAAGTAACAGGATGTACCACCAAGAATCTCCCCAAAATGAAGACTCCTCCCCGACTCCACCCTAACTCCACCTGCTATGAATATTATAATTAGATGTTGCAATAATATGAATGTGCATGTAAAGATGTTGTAATCGCTCATACGAATTGTATAAGTAGTCTGATTTTTCACTGACTTTTTGGAACTCTGTCCGGCATGAGCCAGGAGTTTCCCAACGTTGCCTGACAATAAATACCTCGCTGCTTAAAGACTAAAACTTGTCTCTGAGCAGTTCTATTACGCCTTTTGGGGCACAAATTCAGCATCACACATGAAAAGAGGACATGGGCAACATGGTATGGGTGGAGATAGTCCTAGAAAGCTATAGGGCTACACTTAAGCTTTTCTCAGAAGCAGCAATCTGCCACTTTGCAGCTCAGTGGATAAAAACTAAATAAAACCAAACAAACAAACAGACAACCATGACAAATCCTAGGGTGCTGGAGTTGGTGTGATTTTGCGCTTTCTAATGACATTTCTTTCTTGCACAACTTTGCAAACAGATGTGGAGGCTGCCTCAAAGGAAGTTACTCTACAGCTGCTACACCTGCATTTTGTCATCGTACATATAACACTGTTAGCCTGGATGTAGCCATGATAAAAGCTGTCCATTTACAAGGCAGCTATGCTGCCACTACCACTTCTGCTAACTGTCTATCTTTAACCACCTTCCACTCCCAAAAAGCAACGGCAATAACATACATTTACTAGAACAGTGAGAAGACGATTCAGTCTTAAGCCATTCCATAGCCACTTTGGGATGAAACTCCCAGGGGTGCCAGCAGTTAACTATGTAAATCTCTGCACAAACATTGAAAGAGAAAAAATTTATGAGTCTGCTAGACTAATCCAAATCTGCTTAGCTGAAAACTGTAGCTTAGTCTGGAGGAAAAGTGTGGGAGGAATGTTTATATCTTTAAAGAATATATTCTGAAAATTGCCTTTAGGATGCATTAGCTCTTCCTACATACAGAAGAAAATTGCTGGAAGAAGCTGGAGGAATTGTGAAGATTAACACATTAGACTTGGTCAAAGGCTTTAATAGCATGGCACCAACATTTTGAAGAAGGCCCTTATCAGATTTTTCTCCTTGTGACTCTTTAAAAATGAATAGTTCAAAGCAAACTTGGGAATCTTCAAACAGCTGGGAGCAAACTGGTATTTGAGAAACTACTAATGCCAGTCAAGCTGTTACCACTGTTATCTGTGCCTGAATACAAGAACCAGGTTACTACCCTCTTTCAGGCAACTTGTGGTGAGGTTTAAAACAAAGTGTTCATAGACATATAATATTCCTAAGTGAAAGCTTGTAGCTTTGCTTCTTTGAGGTGTGAGGAAAAGAAAAAACTTTTGCATCAAATTGGCCTTGTCTCTGTGAAAACATCCAAAGACAGAGAGTTCACTGCTTCTCTGGGTAACTTGTCCCAGGGCTGCTGGTAAAGATTTTCTGATGTCCAGCCCAACCCTTTCAAAACAGTTGGAGCTGATCCTTGCTCCTCGCTGTCTCTTCTAACACCACTGAAGAGAGTCAGGCTCTATTATGTTTTGAGCCTACCCCTAAAATACCTACTTACAGGCTGCTATCACATCGGCCATCTGAGCACTATAGAGAAGCCTCAGCTGCTTGCCTTAAAGACAGACATTAACATCCTCCTTCTTCCACTCATCAGGGATCACCCCAATCACTTCAGTTCATAGTTAACAGCAACTTCACCACTACATCAACCTGCCCTTCTAGCAGCCTTAAGAATGTCATACTCCCCCAGATTTGAAGATATCCAACTTCTTTATATAGTCCCCCACCTGCTGCTCCCCCACCTACTGTCAATCTCTCTCCTTACCAAAGCTTACTGATGGACACAGTAGTCCAGGAATAAGCTTTCCCTGTGAAAACCAAGGTACAGAATGCTTGGATTATCATACATTTTTCTGCATCATCTATAGGTAGTTTGTCTCCCTCCTTCACATACGGGCAAGTATTTTCCTTGTACTTCCTCATTCTACTATCATACTTGTAAAATGCCTTCTTGCTGCTTTTTCTGGCCTTTCTTTAGAGCTCCAGTTGGTCTCTGGCCTTTCTGGTTTTCTCTCATAGTGCCTGAGCAACATTTTTTTGTGGTGTTTTGGGATTTTTTTCCAACTCCTCTGTCGCCTGCTGCTTTTTTCACTTATTTTATGCTCTTTTTTTGCATTTTAGTTTATAACAGAGCTCCTTGCTTAGCCAAACCTGCTGAATTCCCAGCCCTACTGCAAAACAACAGCTCTTAGGCAGTTTTCTTTAAAATTCATCCATTTCCCCTGAGCACAATTCTTCTTTGTTTTGCCTAGCAATTTCCTACAAATGCTCAAGTCTGCTTTCTTCTTCTTCTTCTACCTCTGCTGCTCACCTTCCCACCTTTCCTCCAAATCCTCAATCCAGTGATCACTTTACAGTCACTACAGCTCAAGCTACTGTCTAGTCACAGGGGTCCTCAAACTGTTTAAACAGGGGGCCGGTTCACTGTCCCTCAGACACTATCAGGGGCCGGACTATAGTTTGGAAAAAAATGAACGAATTCCTATGCACACTGCACATATTTTATTTGTAGTAGTACACAAAAAAAAAAAACAGGAAAAAGAATGCAATATTTAAAATTAAGAACAACTGTAATCTACAAAAACAAATAATATTTCAGTGTGAACTATGGGCCTGCTTTTGGCTAATGAGATGGTCAATGTTAGGTTCCGTATTTGTCACTGCTAGTCGTAGCAAGTGATGCAAGTGTTCATCAGTTAGTCTGGATCTGTTTGGAGATTTCAGATGTTTCATTCGGGAAAAAGTCTGCTCACAGACATAGGTGCTGCCAAAGATGGTTGCGATTTTGAGTGCATGGTTCCTGAGATTATGATATGTCTCTGAAGGGAAAGATGCATAGAAATTAGTAAGGCTGCTTGATTTGAATGCATCTTTCAGCGAGTCACAAGTCTGTAGTTCAGGCAATTCCATTTGATAAATCGGATCAACAGTTTCAATGTCAACAGAAAATGGGTTCTGGAAAAGCTGTATGTCCTTTTCATGGAGACGAAGCTCTTTAAATATAATTTGAAACTCCTTTTGCAACATTTCTAGTACATCCATACATGTCTTGTATGCCCACCTCGCTAATGCCCCCGCCCCCCTCCTCAGCCCGGCCGCGCAGTCCGGAAAGGGTGGCCAGAAGGGAGTGAAGGAACTTTGCCGCGCCGGGGCTCTGGCGATTCGCCCGAGTTGGCTGGACCTCGCAGTCCAGAGGCTGCCGACTGAGCTTGCCCGGCAGAGGAAATGCCCGCGCTTCTCTCCCGGCGCGCATCGCAGAGGAGGAGGACGGGGCGGCGACGGCGTGGTTTGTAGCCGAGAGGCTCTGGGGAAGGCAGGTCGAGGACGAGGCGCTGGTTCCAGCCCAGTCCCGGCGGGTGCTTGGGGGCTGCGGAAGTCATCTGCGGCTGCTTGGTTTCCCCTCAACCGCCGGCGGGGAGTGGGGCGAGGGGGTTCTGTAAATGCCGGCGGGCCGGATTGAGGACCCTGTGGGGCCGCATCCGGCCCGCGGGCCGTAGTTTGAGGACCCCTAGACTCTAGAAACATATTCTTCCACTAGACACTGTCTGCTGCTTGGGACCAGCAGGTCAAGCAAAGCATTACCCCTGGTTTCCTCTTTTATTTTCACATTAGAAATAGTTACAGACACTTGTGAAGACAACTCAACAGACATTGCAAGTAAGCTTTTTCACATCCTGCCTTGGGATCAGGAATGGGCAGCTTTTGCCCCTGTCTCCTCCATCTGCAGCTCTCCAAGGGAACCTTGATCCAAGAAATATTGTTTTAAAAGCAAAAGCTATTTTGGCATGTAAAAAGTCCCAAAGGCTGCATTTTCCTCTATTTTTGAAGTGACAGGTTGGGCCTTTGAGCAGGAACCCATATACGACAGTCAGTGTGTGAAGTGGCAATAGAGCAGAACTAAATTAAGCTGCAGGTTTCCTTTGCTCCAGGAGGCTTGTAGCCAATAGCTTGCATTGAATTTACCAGACAACATCTTCCCATTTCAGAACTTTCAGTTCCCTTTACTCAGGCACAACAAAAATAAATCAGTATGTTCTGTATTAAATACAAAAAAAAAAAAAGTATAATTCAAACAGTAGTCAGATTCTGGTTGAGGAAGACTTAAAAGTTTACAGTTTGTTCCACTTTTTCCCCTTGTCCAAATCCAAATAGGCTCCTTCAGAGAAGTAACTAGACCTAAATGTATCACCGATCAAAGAGACTTGTGCTGCTGAATCATATTTCTGATGAATATTTTACCTGAAAAAGCAGTTAAGTACACATTGAAAACCAGACAGCTTTCTCATTATATAAAGATGTTGACAATCTATTGTACCAATTTTTCTTTTTGTATATCAGAATAGTCTCGAAAACTGGTAGAAAATTCTTTATCTCAGAATATTTAACTCATCCATGAAGTTAATTTTATGCTGTGTATCAACTCGAACAAACTTTTCCTACTGTTCATCCTTCAGAAAGGTGGGCTTAAACAAAAATGGTGACAATATTTTTAACCACAGCAGAAGTTTAATTATGAAGAATTTAAAATATCATTGGCATAGAGATTCATACAGAAAAATGTTATTAAAATCTTAATGGAAAAACTTGACTTTTCTTTACTATAACCAAAAGTAACGTTAGAGATCATGAAGTACCAGAGAACTTCTTTAATTAGCAGTGATCTTGTGTCTTCATCCTGGACTATAATAATTGGTGCAAAAGTCCCTTTAAGCTAATACCAGAAATAGTGATTTTATGGTTTCTTACAAAATATGACAGGTTATTTTGCTCTACCTAAAGCTTCAGTGGTAGTCTGCAGGGGAGCGAAATAGAAAAGATTCTAATTTAAAGTCAATTAAAGATCAGTCTCTCCCTGTGATCAGTAATTGGACTCGAAGTGGCATTTGTTTTCCAAACTCATGAATATACAAAAGCTCCAAATTACACTTTGGTATAATGATAGGATTTCTACTACTTGCATGCAAATGAAGAGCTGTGATATACAAATCATGATTTTCAAATAGCACTTTAATGCCTCTGAGCAGCCAGTTAAGTAGGTTTCCTAAAGCTAGAGGACCTTGACAATTAGCAGAAAGATCACAAGTTGCTTTGCCTTGTCCCTTGACATTACAAGATCTCAAGCCTGGATATCTTGGAAAAAAAAGATAATTACCTTTCCCCTCATCCAAAGTAACAGAATTTTCAAAGAAAAAATAAATCACTACTAGTTCCAAGGTAATTAAACATTTAAAACTGCCTTGCCTGGCCTTGATGTTGTACGAAAAGAACTTAACTCACAGGCTAATTATACTCTTTTTCACAGACACTACCTTGTCTTTGATCCCTCCTAACACACTCCAGACCAATATGTGTCTTCTGAAGCCTATGGGACTAAGCTGAAATGCAGCCAATGAATCAGCTACATGAAGCTACGCAACATCCTGGGCAGTCAGACTCCAAGATGATGAGGTCTCAGAGAGAGCCACAGAGAAAGCCAATTATCAAGGCTAAGCCCTGGTTTGAGATTCAAGTGTCTAGTTTTCAGCAGGTTCCTTGTCCTACCCTGGAAATGTTGTCTCACACCTCTGGAGATCAGGGTTTACCATTGAACAGATGGGTACAGCACAATTTTTCTTCCTGATAGATGTTAGGAGGTTAAATACATTCTTAACCTTGATGTATGTTGATGTTTGTCATTCTGATACGAATGTGAAGCTTGGTCTATGATGCTGGATACAACTTCAAAATAAGTGACATAGGCAGAATTATTGAATATAAAGAAATAAGTGTTTAAGTAACATAATATTACAAAATAGAAGTAAAAGATTTCTAATACTAAAAGCCATGATCAGTTGCATTTGGGAAGACAAGAAAAAAATTATTCCAGCTAAAGTTAACTGCTAACCAGAACCTAGATTCTTATCATAAAAAGACTATAGGGGTAACAAACACCACAGAAATCATCCCAACTTTGTTGAGTACTGGAGGCTCTCCTCCTGCAAAATCTGACAAAAGCAAAGCCTCAATTTGTGATAACAAAATAATCTGTATCACTAGATTTAAACCTCTGAAACAAGAGCCTGAATCACTGCAGAAGTAGCAAAAGCAAAACCAGTTTCTGCTGAAGAAGTAATGATTTATGACACTTGAGGCAGTTCTGTTAGCACTTGTGTTCCAATACAAAAAGCGGATTTGAAACTTATTTCTATTGAATCCAGCACGTATTTTATTTTTTCAGATAAAAAGTGTTTCGATAAAGCTAATAGAATTGGAAAAAAGTTTCAGGATGTTATTATCTTTACTGTTCAAATATGTATGAGGTGTTACATCTACGGATGATTAACAAGACAATAACCATTGCTACCATGCATCACTAGTTTAAGACTCCAAGAGACATTAGAAAATATTTCACACGATCACAGAGGATCCCTCTGGCCTTAAAATCAAATAGTGCTTGTATACAATTATTTTTTTCCTCCACAAGTCTTTTCTCATATGCACAAAACATTATAGATAGATAAGAAGCAAGCAAAGAAACAGGGAACTTGAAACAAAACAGGGTTAATTTCCATAGCTGGAATGACAATTTCTATGTCAACACACTTTCTTCACAAATTCAGCCCAGAACCCTTAGCCAAAAATAAACACAAAAAACAATCAACCCAGAAGATGTCCATTAGATGAATTATTAGACAGTGACACTAGGGATTTGGGAACTGATCACAGAATCATTTTGGATGGAAGAGACCTTGAAGATCATTAAGTCCAACCATTAACCCAAGGCTGCAAACACTAAGCCATGTCCCTCAACACCACATCTACATTTATCTTAAATCCCTCCAGGGATGGTGACTCCACCACTTACCTGGACAGCCTGTGCCAGGCCTTCACAACCCTTTCTCCTGGTTTGGGTTAGAACTAATTCTGTCCAGTGATTTTACTTTTAAGTTGAAGCTCCTCTGAGAAACTGTGTTTTCTGAAATTAACATCATGTTTTCACAGACAGTGCCAGCTTCTAGCAGTGATAAGGCCTAATGTTTAGATTACTACCAGGGATTGGGATGCAAAGCAAGGTCACTGCTAAATCTTGTGTCTCATGTTGGGGGGTGCAGGGTAAAGGCTGCACTTTCAGGGAGGAGCAGACAGGACAGGTGACCCCAAACTGACCAAATAAAGTATTCCATCCCATATACATCATATTCAATATATAAACTGGGAGTCAGTTCCCCCTTGCTGGAGTGCTAGGTTGTTCTCATTTGCTAGATTGTTCTCCCTTGCGAGATTGTTCTTCCTTTCTGGTCTTCATTTTCTCCGGCGCTTCGGTGATCCCTGAGTTCCTGCATCCAGTAGCAGGATCCAGCCCCTGAGCCTGACTCTCATCTGCTGCTAAGGCCTGCTGCCGTAGTATCAGTGGTGACGTAGTTACCATCAAGGGGGGGTTGGGTTCTGTACATATTTGTATATGTTTCATTTATCATTATTATTATTATTAAAGTCATTTTAGTTTTATTTTCCAATCCACAAGTCTCTCTGACTCTCTCTTATCCCCTTTCCCTGACCGGGGGTGGGATTGGGGAAGAGGAGGTAGCAGGGAGCATCTGTCATTGGGCTGGTGGTCAGCCCAGCCTCAACCCTCGACACCATTCCAGGGGAAAAGTTATTCCTAATGTCCAACCAAAACTTCCCAGGTACAACTTGAGGCCATTTCCTCTTGTCCTATGGCTTGTTACTTAGAAGAAGAGACTGCCCTCCACCACATTACAACCTCCTTTCAGGGAGCTGGAGAGAGTGAGAAGGTCTCCTCTGAGCCTTCTCTTCACCAGAGACTGAGATGGTACAAAGCAAAACAGAGAAATTGAATACTTTTTCATACCTTTCTTACACCCTGATCTCCTCAGAAAGCCATGGGCATGCCCTACACTTCCTGGCTGAACTGCATGAGAGGTGTCTCAGTTTCTCTGGATAGGAAATTTCACATGGACTTTAGTGTAAGAACTCTTCTGCGAATAGGTTAAGTAATATTCAAATAAGGATGAATTTGCTGAGATGTCCCAGGTGAGATGACATCACCTGGGTTTTGCTGTCATCAACAGTAAAAGTCTTGCTTCCTGCAGTCTGAAATGCAGCCATTTGAAATTTACAGACCAAACTCCCAAGACAACTTTATGTTTGGTAATTTCTTTTTTTAGGACTTCTGGGAAAAAAATACTACTTTCGTTTTATTACTTTCTTCAGTAGTTCACTTCCCCTCCTGCGAATTCTTTTACTTTCTATCCTTGCTATACTCTCACACATTACTGATTTTCTTCCCTCTCTTTTCTTACTTTGGGTTAAAGCAATAAATAATAAAAGTCACATGAAAGGTAGAACTACAGAGGAAAACCTTACAGCCTAAAGACTGTGCTTGGAAAATGTGTTCTTCACCTACACAATGTCTGGTTGCCTGTGGAGAAGACAGGAGCTGAAAATAAGAAAATCTCTCAGTGTCTGCCAAGGTGAAGGAATCCTGCTGCTTCCAGGCACTGGTAATCAGTTGGGCTATCCCCACAAGGATATTCACCACACCGATACCCTTGGGTGTCTATCATGGTGTTTTGGAGGCATGTTTTCACCAAATTTTCCATGACCAATGCTTGCCCAGGTCTGCTTTAAAATACAAAACCTGCTGAATTCCAAATGCACTGTGTGCAGCACTGCTGCAGCTCTCTGCAGTCATTAGTTACCTGCTACCTCCAGCAGCCTTCACCAGTGTGGGCCAGGTGAGAACAGCTCATCTGAGCATCCCCCATCAGATGGATAAGCATCTCCAAAGGCCTTCACAAACCCAGAAAAAGAGAATTTGTACCCACACCATGGACGGGGATCACCAGGATCCGGGGTGCACACCGAACACCCACTCAAGCACATAAATGGTGCTTTAGATTATTAGATATAATAGATAATAGATATCTCTCCTGGTTATCCCTAATATAGGAGCAGTTATTCATTGCTCTCTGAACAAGTCTGGGACTCTGTTTCTGGCTTTGAATTATTGCTGACAGTGAGGGTAATAATTCACACAACTTTGCATTTCACAAATACTAAATAACTAATTAGCACTATTAACAAAACAGACCTTCTGCTTCCCATTTCTGCTAATGAATAGGTACACGAGTTTGGCATTAAGCGAGAAGTTACGCATAAAGTACACCTCCTGCTGCCCCAGTTTAAATTATAGATGTAGGGTTAATTGAATAACCCAGGCTAATCTCCCTGCATAGCCATTGCATCAGGCTACAAGTAGGAGTGCATCAGCATTTTGACTTGAGTTTATTTTTTTAAATAACTGCTGTAAAGTACTGACTGCAAAAAGAAAAACAGCATTAGGGGAAAATATTTAAAAACAATGGCCCTGCTGAGATCACCAGAAAAGTTTCTATTTTAAGAGGCTCAAGAACAGCATTTTTCATATTTCAGAACATTTTTACCATGCTGCTCCTTTATATTTCCTGAATTTATAGGCTGTCCACATCAAGAACAGAACAACAAAATCACTAAGACTATGATGGTATAGGAAAGTTACTTGAATTAGATAGACAGCTTAGCTTGTTTGATTATTTGTTTTAAGAAGGCATGCCTTTTATAAAATAAAATATTAATGCAGAAATACCTGTTCATACTTTCTATTAATTCCTGAAATCACAGAATCATCATAGAATCACAGAATAGTTTTGGGTTGGAAGGGACTTTTAAAGGTCATCCTGCTGGTTTGCAGACTTAATATGATTTTTTTTTTTTCACTGAATACATAAATTCTTATTATATTACCAATATTCTCACAAACCCTTGAGTATTACCAGTTTTATATTTATTGGTATTTCCACTGATATTGGTTTATTTCACTCCATAGTCATTAGCAGGATTGGTCCAAAAAAAAGCAATCTAATTTTACAAGAGTGATGTAATATTAATTAACAGGGCCTTGATTGAAATTCAGCCAAGCCAACCTTTAAGGCTTGTCCATTTTGACATATAAACAAGCTACATCTCACACCTTGAATCCAGTTCTCTCTGTAGCTCTTTGTTTTATGGACTGTTATCTCTGTAATGGCTGGAAATAGCTGTAGACGTCCCTCTTGCACAAAAGAGAACAGCTACATCTCGCATGTAATAAAATTTGACAGGGCAACGAGGGGATCTATTGACAACGTGAATGTTATGGTATGTCATCAAGGCTCAGAAACAGAGCAATACTTTCACATTATAATGCTGGAAGAAAATGGCACTAAACCAGCAACACCCACTAAAAATATTGACCCTTAGCATTAACTGCCAACATGAACTACTGGCATGTATTGCAAACAGCCACAATTGCACATAAGGGTATGAATGGCTTTTGGAGAATTACACAACCTTAGGGAGTCTCTTAGCAAGCAGAGTCTCTTTTTTTTAAGCTTTTTGGTTTCAGAACCAACTAAATCCTTAAGTTATTGAATTCTTTTCAACGCAAACTGTGTCTGAATTCTAAGTCAAAGGAGGAGAGGAGTGGCTCAAGAAATTCTAATTTTAGACAACAAATTTCAAAGTAGGATAGTGATAAGGACAAAGCACTCAAATACTTCTCAGTCCACTCACCAAAAAAGTCATAGTAGCAACAACATCAGACTCACTTTCCAGTGTCTCAGGAGCACAGTGTCTAATACAGCCATTAAAAAAAAAAAAATCTTTTTTGCTTCATGCAGGGGCATGCAGTGGGATCTCAATGGGAGGATGATGGTGTTTAAGGAAAGAAGAGAAACCTTAAACCAAATCTCTGCAGTTAACCTCAGAGGTACTACAATGGTTTCTGCTGCCGTGACCAGTGGTAACATACTGCTCTGCACCATTAGAGGCTTAGAAATTTGCCATTAACAAGTGGGACTGGAATATCAAGCCTTATTAGCCTTCTTAAATGTCTACAGACAATAGCCAGGGACAATATTAAAGACTCATTCATCATCACTCATTTTTAATTTGCTCTCTGCTTCTGATGCATTGCCTTTAGTGAACATAACCACATGTCAAGATGAACTCATCCAACAGCGACTGCAAGTAAGCATAGGCCATAGAAGTCACCTGGCTCTAAAGCTGTATTGAAAAGTTGAGATTTTCTAAGTATTCACTCATATAATTAATGCACTGGATAGGCCCATTGGATAGGCCCTGACCCAAGAGTGTAAACTCTAATAGGGATTAAACAAATGGAAACAGCTTCTCACACCAAGATGGTATTCTGCATGCTACCTAGTAATTCATCTATTTAAAATACAACGGGAGAACAGTTTTAAATGTCCTCTTAAAATTCAAATTGATGAAGGCACCAGCAAGGTCAAATTTAGCAAGGAGAAATAAACAGAGAGTCGGACAGTATGGCTCCAGAATAATTTTATGAACATCCTCTGTTGACTGAAACCTTATAAAATTAACAGAGAAAGATCTCTGACAGAGCCCTTTCTATCCTCTGGCTGCTTGATGGGGTCCCAGACCAGTAGGTCAGATGAACTTTTGAGTTCCCTTCCAACTCCTAACATTCTGTGATTCTGCAATGCAAATACAAGTTGGCAGAAAGTGTCTGAAGAGCAGATTGTACTTATTAAATAAATAAAGTTTGAGTTCTTCATATAATAAAACACAAAATGAAAAAAATGAAATATTACAGTAATAAATTCAAAGCAATTGCATCACTTCAGAGATCACAAGTGCCCAAAAATCACAAGCAAACAGCAAGAAGAATAACAGATGTTTCAGTGAATTTGCTAAACTGCTTTTTAAAATCCCCTTACCTTTATTTCATTCATACCATCCCAAAGTCCAAATAGGACTGTGCTATGAGTCCCTTTGATGCCTTCTGCCCACAAGCAAAGAGCTGTTCAAAGAAAAGAAAAACAAACAAAACCAAAACTACACCATCAGCAATATAATTTTTTAATATCTCACTAACATGTATGGAAGACTGCATTAATCTTAGCTTACAGCTTAGTTTAAATGCCCAGCAACCTTCAGCTGCAGTTCATGACTAAATACAAGCTTTAAAACAAGTTTTAAATATGCAGCTTTAAATACAAGCATTGATTTCAAGACAAAATATACAACATACCAATTGAATTACAGCTATAGGAAAAATATCTAAGACCTTGCAGAAACTCATATAATGTTACCCAGCCAATAAGCACGTTAATCTGAGTGCTGGGCAACATATTTATGCTGCAGCAAGAGCCAGTTAGGTGTTGTTTCTAAGCCTCTTAAAAACACCAGCAAAACAGTATAGGAATATCAAGAGGAACATCATTTTGCAGCATATTTTTCATTGTTGCTCTTGTGGGATGTTGACAACCCAGGTTCTTGCATTGGATGTTTCTTGCGTACAACAGGGAGACTGAAAGAATCCCAGTCCTATGTCTGACACATCCTGTGTCTGGCTGTATTGAATTTTCAAGGTTTCTAGGAGTTGAAAAATCACTACACCTGCCAACAGCATGTTACATTTATTAACTGCATGTCTTCAGGAAAATGAACTTGCCGTTTTGTCAGAAATTGTCTGCTCTGGGAGATGTGATTAGACTTGAACCGTTGGTGTTGGAATGTCATTCTTCCAGGTCATTGCTTTCCAGCCCAAAGGTTTAGTCAGGGACTTACATTATATAATACCTTAAAGTGAATTGTGGGTGAAATGACTGGTTAAAAAAAAAAAAAAAATCTGAATGCATGTTTTGAATATAAATTCACTTCTGCAAAGTGACAATTTGCTTCTGAAAGTCTACATTATGATGAATCTTTATCTCACTCAGGTTTTAAAAAAGGAGTACATGGCTGGTGAATAGCAAAAGAACTGAGTCACTTTGCATTTTTATGAGCTATAAGAAGCTTCTTGCAATGTATAGGGAAGTCCATAGAGATGCCAGAGCAGCAGAGATAATACAGACATTAGCAAGAGACACCCAACAGAAAAAACAGGGTCTCAGGATAGGAGAAAAAGGCAGGCTTCAAAGTTCATTGATCTCTATTTATACCTGCCCACAGCATAGAAGTTAAGACCTGGGGCTGACTAAAAGGTCAAGGTGAACCTTTCCTCAAGAGCAGCTGAGAGCAGCAAATAAAAGTACATTTGAAACCACTTAACATTTAAGACTGACCTATAATGACCATTGCTTATTCTGTCTAGCAAAGGAAGCTCCCCATCACTCCTAGGCATCCGATGAATCTGAGAAGTCATCTGAGGAGACTCAGTTTTTCTACCTTCTGAAGAAAATAGAGGCCAGACTTGGGAAGAGTTATAGAGCCCATGAAAGGCTGAACAGCTTCCCAGTACTTGAGGAGCTACTTTGGTACCACCTCTGGCAGTGCTCCACACCCCAGCCAGCCCATTGCTATCTGCTCAGGCCTTTAAAAAGTTGCTACAAGAATGTTAAGTATTAGAGATATAGAAGGAGCCTTCTCTATCACCAAGTTATATCAAAAGAGGCTAGTGTTGTCCCCTATAAAGCCAGAACCTGGTTGAAAGATCCATATTTCCCTTATTGGATGGCATTATATGACTTTTTTATTTTAACTAAAGTAGATGCTATGAAAAAAACACAACAGGTCATTGTAAAATATGCACCAGAAATACTCCAGAAGCAGAGGGTAGGCAGGAGATCAGGTTACCCAGGGCCCCACCAAGCCTTGTTTTAAAAGCTTCCAGGGATGAGGCTTCCACAACCTCTCTGGCAACCTGTTCCACTGCCTAACCACCCTCATAGTGAAGAACTTCTTCCTAATATCCAGCCTAAATCTTCCCTCCTCTAGCTTACACCCATTTCCCCTGGTTCTATCACTGTCTGACCTCCTAAAAAGTCCCTCGCCAGCTTTCTTGTAGGCCCCCTTCAGGATGATCTTTGAGGTCCCTTCCAACTCTGACGAGCCTATGATCCTATGACATCCCTATGCTTCACCCTTACCTGGTGCAGAATTCATACTGGTAAGTACAGCTGTACAGGCCACCTACTACTCAGACATTACCAGAGATGGGTAACCACAGAGAGAAAACAGCTGCCAGCTTACAGAATCACAGAATAATTAAGGCTGGAAGAGACCAATAAGTTTATCAAGTCCAACTGTCATCACCACCATGCCTATGAAACCATGTTCCTCAGTTACAGCAGCCATTGCTCCCCAGTCCAGCCTAAATTTGGGGCTACAGAGTAAGAATATGCCTAAGCACAAAGGTAGCCTTTGCTCTGATATAGTGCATGAGAATGAGTGAAGGAGACCAGAGGCAAGGAGGCTGGAATGTGAAAAAGACACTGGGGTAGGCCTTGCCTTGCACACAGTGCAAGCAGCACTGCTGCTGAACAACATTTTTGACAAGCAGCCCTCACTTCATGTGTGAAAGTATGTCCTGTGCCAGCACAGGAGGGACGCACTCTCTGAGAGTGAACAGGGTGCCCTGAGATGCAGCTGTGCATGGTTGACCCTATTAATATTACCTTAATTCAGTTACCACAGAACAAGTCTGGGTCCCAAAGCAATGAAAACTACAGAAAAGTTAAAATTGGTTGGAAGAGCACATTTCTGCAGGAAATGAACCCTCAGGACAACAGTGCTATGCTTCAGTTGCATAACAGGCCAACCTGCAGATGCCCTGCGAGGGTTCAGAGAGGAGAAAAAGTGCAACTGGCAACCCCAGTCTCTCTTGGATGTGTTTTTAGAAGACCACCACAAAGAGCTTGTGCTTCCATGATGATACACGGAATATGCCCTTGCTGTTTCATACATTTTTGTATGATATCCAAGCAAGGACTTCCTTATTTGGCTTACCATAAGCTCAGGCAACCTCTACAAGAAGTTGTCACCATGGGGTTTTTTTGCCAGAGGTAAAGAGTTTTGCTTCTGAACTCATCAAGGGCACCTAGAGGCATCACATCACTCTCCAGTACAGCAGAGGCTCTGCCAGTAATCAGGCGCGCTGCATGACATGGCCTCCTGTACAAACACAACAGTGTATCTTCCTTATTCCATGCAAAGTCATAAGAAATATAACATCCTCTGCAGATCTGGGGAGTGCAGATCCCAGTTATGATGGTACCTATCTCAAATAACCAAGGAGTAAAATAGAAAAAGGCTGGAGTTATTAATCTGTCATCCTCTGTATGACAGCTCTTGAAGATATTGTAGTATAACTCATTTCCCATCACAACAGCTAATCTTTCATAAGGCTAATATCTAAACACTAATGTTTCTGGTAGGAGAAAAATGAAAGGAAAGACCAAGCCCTGTATGTGTTACATGATCTCTACCTTGGGATGAAAGCAATGTGATTGTTTTCATTAACCTTTCATTTTTATAAAAGGGCAAAAATCAATAACAAATTTATTCAGGCAAGTGAAAGGCAATTTCAAGCAATTTCACAAGGGATTTAATTTCCATCGCTTTTTTCCTCCCACAAATTCTAATAAAAAATAATATGATCTGTCCAAATACAAGACAAATACAAAAAGCAAGATACTGTCAGCTCCTCAAAAACACAGAATGAAACTGCCTTTTTACAGCTGGATAATTGTCTTTCTAAAAATATTGCTTTCTTCTGAATCCTAAGAAAGTCTGCAAGGCAATGTCTTATTGACAGTCTGTGAAACACTTCATTGCACAGTACTGAGCTGGTCTCTTTTAAATAAAGTACCTATGATACATGTTTCTTTCCCGTGACAAATTAAGCAATTTCTTTTTGGTGCACTTTGCCCTTTGTGCTATTAGCAGAGGTTTAAATTACAGGGATTTTGATCCACTTTCCAACTTTGCTATTCCTGTCATATATTCCACAGCATTTCGCCTTCTGAAGAGCTGGCTTTGAATTCGCAGCCTGAAACATCAGACAAAAGCAATGATAAAAACCACAAAGTAATCCATCCACAGCTCCATTTTCCACAGAGGAAAAAAATTGCTGGAAAAGCACAATACATTATTAAAAACTGTTTAATTGCATCTGTGACTTCTCCTCTTTCCCCAAGTGCCCTGCATATCCTTTCGCATTTTCTGTCACAGTGCCACGAGGGACAGAAAGGGAGCAGGGGCAGCCCCAGCCCAATGTACTGGGCCCTGCTGGCCTCACAGCCCACCAAACTCCCAAGGTGGTATCTTTTTTTTGTTATAGTAGCCTTTAAAAATATCTTATAAAGTGAAATTAGAAACCATTTCTATAAGCACCCTCATTCTATATGTGCAACTTTACTATAGCAGTTAATTTTCTATTGATTTTGGTTCCTTGGTGCACTGTAATGCCACTGGAGAATCTGAGAACAATCACAACTAATTTTAAAAAGATTAAACCTCTAGGGAAGCGTGTGAATTATTTGCCCTATTCAAAAGATATCTAAGGCATTACATAAAGTTCAGCAGAATTCCAATACCAAACTACTACCCATCAACACAAATGTTTAAGATACTGTTCATCCTTATCCACTTACTTTAAGAGAGAAATATCATCCCACTTCCTGTGGCTGAAACGAGTGGCTTCCTAAAACTCTCTGCTGTCGTCTGAGCACTGCCATTCCCATGGCACTCACATCACACCAGGGGACGCAACTCCTCTTCCATCTTCTCTGTGCTGCCATAAAATAGCTTGATAAATTTGTCCAGTGTGTTTGCTTGGAGATACCCAGTTTGCTGCTGCTTCCATTTCGTTTTCCAGTGGTGTTCTGGTTTGGGTAAAAATGTCCTGGTTTGGGTTAGATCTGAATTAATTCTGTTCAGTGACTTTATTTTCTAAAAGGTATTCCATCCCATACACATCATAGTCAGTATCAGTTTTCTCCCCTCCCACCTTGCCAAAGCTGCCTGTTAAACTTTCTCCCCTGTAAAACCTGAAACTCCTGAATCCCAAGCTCAGTCGGGAAGGACCCTGCCCCCAGGGGGAAGCGGAAACCGGACGTTTTTGGGACCCTGGGTGGGGGGGCTGGGATTTAGAGTGTGCTGGGACTTGGTGCCATGCGGGGATTCTGTGGGTTAGGTGCTGAAGGCTAGATGGGGCACACGTGAGGCTGCTTTGAATTGAGAGCTGAAAACGTGAAGCTGTTTTGGATTAGTGCTGGGCTAGTTGGTGAACACGTGAAACTGACCCCGGGACGTCTCCGGACGCTTACAATTTCGGTGGTGACGTAATTATTATAGAGAGGGGGAGTTGGGTTCGGTATTTGGGTCCTGTATATGTTTATATATGTTTCATTTATTATTTTACTATTATTAAAGTAGTTTTAGTTTTTACTTTCCAACCCAGAAGCCTCTCTGCCCTTATTGTCCTCTATCTCTTCCGGTTGGGGGGGAAAGAGGGGGTAAATAAGGATTTCTGCCGTGGGTTGGGGTCAGCAAAGCCTCTAACCAGGACAAGTGGGGAATGGAGCTTGTGATGCTGGGAAGTGTACAGCTTTTCTTATCTATTATTAATAGATAGAAAGTTAAGTTAAAACTTGCAGCATTGTGTTGAAGTCTTAAGTCAGCAATGCATTTCGGCATGTTTCAGTAAGGCTATACCCACCAAATAATTGTGATAAATGAGCAATCCAATTTAACAAATAGAACTGTAGTTTTATTTAACAAGAGACAAGTAAACAGCGCTGGGTGCACCGGGAGCTCTTGCTCAACACGAATGCACACCCCGAGCCCAGCTCCTCCCCCTTTTATCCCCTTCTTTCTTGAAGTCTCCGCCTCTCTTTTCTCCCGCCAAAAGTTCTTATTGGTTCTTTTTCTCCCACTCTCCGGTCTCTCACTAACTCAGAGAAGGTGGGCTGGTCTTCCTTTTCTTGTTGCTAGAAGAACTTTGCCAAATATCCTCTTAACAGATTGCATAGAACCAGTACAATACTCCATCTTGGAACAACATGTATAGGACATATACAAACGCCATTTTGGGTAACCAATAAAACAGTCTTTAATACAGACAAGAGGATGCAAATAACCCGTAAAATTATTATAATTTCACCATGAATCAAGGAACATATCTCACAATATGAACTAAAAAATGATGTACATACTCACTCACTTCTACAAAAGAAGGAAATCCAGGAGAAAGTCTACTCAAACCCAAGTAAGAAAGTACAGAAGGTTCTTAAAATCTTCCAGAAACACCTCTGGACCTTTGTGGTTAGTGTTACAAGGCTACAAGGTAGCTACTCTATGCAAACCACAAGAAGAAAGTCTTTGAGAATACATGATATAACATAGTGGTGACCGTACTATGGCAGTAATATTGGAGAACCACTAGAAATGCTAATAATTCATCTTGAAGAAAAGTTAAAAAAAGTATAGAATCAGTATTTTGATTTATTCACTGTAAATTAAATTGCAACACAAAAGAAGATGAAACAAATACTATACCTGACAGTTAAAAAGGATCTAATTGCAGTAAAAGTCCAGTTTGATTCTTTCATCAAAAAAAAAAAAGAAACAAAACCAAAACTCAAACACTGCATTATTATACTACCAACTTCTTATGAGTACCAGCTTCTTAGCATTATATATCATGGCGTTCACCATCACCCAGAAGCAGGGAAAAAGTAGATAGCAAGGGAATATTCTGGGAAAAACTGAAGAAGTTCTGTTGTTTTTTCATGGAATTAAAAAGCAAGAAAACAGAAATAATTATCCAAAGATGCAGAAAGCACTTTAAAAGGTTTCTCACTTCTCTCAGCAAATGTGAGTTCCCAGGTGTGAAGGAGCTGCCTTTTGATGGAGCATCAATGTACAAAGATAAATCTACTGCTAATTACAATTATAGCTAGGTTAATCATAGAAATACATTTTTTAGATTCTGCTTTCAATTATTTACTAAGGAACTTCACAGAAACACATAGATATTCTTAAAGACTAATACTTTATAGATATAGTTGTAAGTTTATGCTCCTAGGGTTAGGCAAGTCAAAGTTGTGGACACACGATGGTTTTCCCATAAGATTCAACAACCCGCTTCCTAGATGAAGTCATCGAACATCTCATCAGTAAAACATGCAACTTGGTGTTCTAATACAACACAAGGCAAGAAACAGAGATTAGCACATCTGCAAGAGAGGTGAGGGTCGGCAGACAGGCACATCTCCTGAGTGGACCTGGGCTGGGCATTTTTAGAAGGGATTATACGAGGCAGGTTTCTGCCACAGAAACTAATCAGGGGCACTCATTCTCCCACCCCATACTAGGATGTGTTTGACAGCAACAACTGCTATCCAAGACTGTCTCAAAGACAGCTCTGAGCTTCAGCAGACTTGTACTGCCTGGGAGCAGCCACAGTGCAGAGAATGGGCACAAGCTTTTAAAGCTGAACCAACAGCCAAACCACTAAGTAGTTCAACCCTCATTTCAGCTCCCACATTTGTCACTTATAATATCAGTTAGAAATTTTTGAACCCAACTTCACCAAAGCATCAGAAATATAACATACTAGTCATTTGAGACTAGTCTCAAATGTCCATGTTGAGCTTGTTGTCAGATTAGAAGGCCTAAAGACTTACATCGAAAGCAGCATTATAAAGCCATAGGAATGGAAAGGATCATAGATGATATCCAAGTCTGCCATGACGTCCTAACAATGCATCATTTGTAGTCCATGAAACATGTTGATCTAGTTTATCCACAAAGAACTCCTCAGAGTGACAGATATGCCACACTTCTCCATGTCAGCCTTTTCTGTTGCCTAATTTCCTGTACAGCCAAAAATTTTGCAAATAACTAGCCAAAATTTCACTTACTGCAATTAAGTCTTTTTGTCCTACCAACCTTGACTTAGGAGAGCACATTTATATTTATGACCTTTTAAAACCATTCAGTAGTGTCCCTAGACCAAAGAGACCCCTTCTCCCTAGACAGTCATAGGAAAACCCAAACTTTATGTACAGATCAACTACTTTCTTACTAGTGGAGGTTTTTGTTCCTCTAACACAAGGAGAGTTTTAAAACTCCAGTGGGAAATTCCACAGCTTTTGGGGTGGTGACATTCTTCCTGGCCTGATATTAGTCGAACTCTCAAGTTAGTTTGGATATCTGTGAACTGATTACTTCTTATTTATCATGGAATTTTATAATTGCAGTTACCAAAGGAAGCATCTCCCCTGGTACTTTAGGCAGGCTTTTGTCTTTCTCTTTTTGCTCTTAGCAGTTCTCCAGTAAGCCAAAAATGCCAAGTAGCTCCAGCCATGTCAAGACTAACTGAGCTCAGCTCCTTCTGGGCTTATGTCCTGCTGCAGTATATAGATACTTTTATTTCCAGTCTCTCACATATCCTCCAACTAGCTTAGTTGTGCACTTAAGTGGCTGGCTTCCATTCTGCTTCATGGTATGCTGAATATCTTGTAGAAATTAGATTTGAGGTCCTCCAGATATTGCTGTGGCTAATTTCAGATCATTCAAGCTTTTCAAAAGCTCCTTTCTCATGTGCTTTCTCTGAGCTTCACAGTCTGGCTTGAGGATATGAGAAATATTCCACCAACTCTGTCCTGTTGCTCACAGCAGCTGAAGTGCAAGGCAGAGTGTAAGAGGCAATAACATATACCATGCCATTTCCAGGCAAACTCCCACTATTTCTAAGAGCCTAACTTATTATTCACTGACACAAAAGGCAGTGTTTAAAGCTAATTTTCAAAGTTTAACTAAACTTTTTGCTTAGACTAAATATGGGGTGTTTATATTCTTTCCAGTGCAATGCAGAACACTGGGACAAGCTGATTTATGGTCCCTCTCCTTGTGCCTAAAGTTCCTTTGTTTGCACTGTAGTCAGTTGAAGATGTTGTTTAAAGAGAGAGAGCAATTAAATCATTTTCTGAACAAAGTGTAATCTGGGTTTCTTTCCTTATGACAAAATGAGTAATAGTTGGCCTCCAGAATTAATCAATTATTCCTCCTCTTGAAATTATTGTTCCAATTAGTTTTGCTTTTTAAATCACCATTTTAGGGAGACACTAAACCCTTTAAACATCCCTTATACCATGTCCACAAAAAAAGCAGTTTAACACTGGCATTCCTTTCAAGGAAGACACAAAAAAAGGAAAGAGGAAAGCAGGGGACCTCCTTTAGCTGCATGTCTGTCTCGATTCCTGAACCAGGAACAAATTGAACCACTAGGGTATCTAGCTGTAAGGATGTACTCTGGACACCCCTTCTTGCCATCTCTAGCCCACTTTTGGTCCTAACAGAACAAGAAGGTGGGTGAGCATAGGAACAATATTCAGCTGCAGCACAGCCCTTCCTGTGAAGAAGTTCCCTTTCAACAATGGAAATTTTCACTTACACACTTACTGAGACATTAAACTGCCTTGTGCACAGTAGGTCCATAAGGTAATGTTCCAAAGTAGTAGATTATGAACACCTACCCTCTTTGAGTTACAATAAAACCTTTGAATAACATATAGGATTCAAGCACATTAGTTATGGTTAAGAAGCACATTTTATTGACAGAATTGCCTTTGGTGCTAATAGAGGTAGTTAGTAGCTATTCAGGGAAGAAAAAAGCTATATTTTTAGCTTACAGGTACTTCCAGAAGAAAGGTTCTACAGATTGGGGGGAATAAATATTCAGGAGAACTAAAGTTGTTTTGAGTTCATACTAAGCAAAGCTTACTCAAAAAGGATTTGGAGGATACTTATGCACAACTAGGTGACCCTGCATTTGCAAGAGGGTTGGACTAGATGATCTTCAGAGGTCCCTTCCAACACCTACCATGCTGGGATTCTGTGGACATGCTCCGACAGCAAAAAGAAACAACAGTAAGTACATCCATGAAGCACTCCCTGACATGGACAAGGATGATTTTCTCCTTTCAGTGAAACAGAAATGAGGCAGAGGACACCCATAGTACAGGCCAGGTCATACCCATATTCAAATCCTACCCATCTTGGCAGACTCTACCCTATTTACATACGTTTGGTAATCGCACACAGTTCCCCTTCCTCCTGCCACACTATTTTGCATTACCAGGTCCTAACACTTCATGGACAAAAGCCACCTTGCCTTCAACTCCAACACAGTACAAGGGCAGGAGAAAACCATGACTAAGGTGCCCTTCTGAGCAAAGCTCTGTCTGCCCATTCAGAAAAATTCTTGTCTGCCTCCTGTGCTACAGTCCTGCCATCAAGAGAGACACAGAACATGACAGATCTGTCCATCAGCTGTGTGGAGATGGAGGAGACAAATTCTGTCTCCTTCTTACTCGAGGAGAAACCCTGGGACAAAGATAACATTCTGCTTATCGACATGAGACCATGGGAGAAGTAAGTTCAAAGTAAGAAGTATCTGGCATTCACAAGGATGTGTCAGGAAGAAACATGAGGGTGTCCCATAAATACTTAACTATGACCTTTAAAAATAAGGAAGTAGAGTTTAGAGTTAAGGTGTAAAGATATAGCCTGGAGTCAGTCTGTAGCCTTTTGTGTAATTGCTTGATTGTTTTGTGGTTACATCAGCTATTTTGTAGAGTATATAAACCCTGGGTTTGCACTTGTCTTCGACCTCACATTGGTTTCTGTGCCTCAGTATGTCACACAGCTGGACATAAAACATCTGCAGGGCTGGCAGTTTGAGTCACAGGCAGCACTGCTGGCATCAGTTGCATGCAAGATGTGCCCTGCTCCAGGTCAAATGAAACCGGAGACGACAGAATGTCCACTGCCACTCAGAGAGGTCAGATCTTCACAGCTCTGGTAGGTCCAAAATAAAGCAACAATAGGGTGCTAAGCAGATCAAAGGCATCATATGATGCTTAATCCTGATTTTAACTTCAGCCACTTTGCCAGGGCTTCCAGAACATAAGCAGATGTTAAATTTAAACCACACACAAGGATTTAAACTTATGCATTCTCCACTCCTACACTCAACACAAACGAGAAGACACCAAGAATCAACCTATTCTGTTAAATGAGAGCCAAAAACAACTTTTGGGTTCCCCAAATATTCAATACCTCAAAATACATGTTTGTTCATTCACCAGTAGTTTCCAGATCTTTTTCACTTTCCTGTATTGAGGCATCTGCTCTCCTGGGAAATGCATTAGGGAATTCATCTGCTGATATGCCTAAGCAGAAGACATGTGTAAGGTGGCCCTTAATTTGCCTCCATTTTATTTCATTACCTACAGCTGTATACCTTTTTTCCTTTTAAATAATCTCTAGTACAATCCAAACATACTGAATTCCACGTGTATCACAACATACCTGTTAGCCTGATACAAAACATTATTACACATTATTATTACTACAACTTATACCACAGTGAAAGAACTTTATTCTGATTTGCTTTTCTTCCATGAATTAATTGAACTGTCATGCAGCAATTTGAAATTCATAATTGACTGAACATTTTCCAATTAGCAGAGCTTAGCTGTCTGCACATCATGTACAGTAAACTTGCTATAATCTGACAACTTACCTTAATTCTTTCTGTACTCAGCCACAGGCATATTCAACCTACTTCATATTTGTAAGTTTATTCTAAAACATGCTTTGAAATTGTCAGTGCTATCAGGCTATAAAAGGTTTTAGTCAAATTATTCTGACATATATATCTCTCTTTTAATGGTCAAATTGCTAAAAAGTGTTTTCCAATCCTGAATATTTTTAACAAAATCTTATTATAAGATGACAGGAGGCATAGAAATCTTTATTAGTCCTTTAAAAAAAAATCAAAAGAGTTTTTGTCCTCCCCCTCGAGGAAGTTTGGCTGGTTTATATCATGTGGATTTACATACTGAATATTCAGTATCAGTTACACATCTCTCTCCAGTGCCAGAAACAGGTCATTAACTTGGTTTTTTCCTTTTAAATATGATTTTAGACAAATTTATTTTCTGCTTGCTTTAACAGGAGAGAGACAAGTTAACAACTCAGCATTCAGACTACATCACTGTCACCAAGCTTGAGAGCTTTTCCAGGCAGAATGGTCAAAGCACAACTGACCATTTTTCCTGTTTTACTGACCTCATTGCATTTGCTCAGCTGAAGACACCAAGGGACTGTACAACAGGCATTCATGCACTAAGGCACTTAAACTTTTCTCCTTATCTAGATCCAGCATTATTCCAAAGGAGTGCATTGTTTAAACTGATCTGTACCAAGTTACTCAGCATACAGTTGCTCTATTTTCAAAGCAGAGCATTTGCTGCAATTATCAGTAGGAGCGAGTTATTTCTGCTATATTTTTTTCATCTGACACTCCACTAATCACATTTCAGCTTGTTCTGCTCTTCACTCATCTGTTGTGGTGAATCTGAACTTCCTATTACTATCACCAGGGAAAAAAAGCAATATACTGCAGCACTAATTTTCTTCCTTTTCATGTTATTTTTGATCTGTGCATCCTAAAATGTTCTCTGAATTTGCTAAATGTGCTTCATTAGAAAGTGTTAATCTACCAATTTTTGGTATGAAATGTAAATACTTGTATGCCTTCCTTTCATTTTCACCAGCTGGAATATTATTAGTGATTTCTCCTCCAAAGATGGGTAGGCATGCCTCTCTAGAACTATTTATTCTGCATCCCTGCTTCAAACTGATCAGGTTATTTACATGAAAGGAAAGGCTCCCTGCATAATAGTATTTGAATTTAGACTCCCATTGACTAGTGGTGCACAAGCTCAGAATAAACTCTCTCACTGCAGTCTGAGCATTTTCCTGTGTAGAAAGAGCACCTTGGTCCACTCATCTGCCACAATGACTTTTCCTCACATATCCTCATATCTTTATGATATGAAACCTTAACAACAATGTTTTCACATCCAGGTTGGGTGATGTGCTCCTCCTTAGGGGGAAGGGAACACAGGCATTTTTAAGTTACTGTAGACCACTGGGTTTGAACATTAATGCTGTCTTACATGTTACCACGGAGACATGGTTGGACAAGGGTTTTGCCATTTCTGATGACGGTAGCACATAAAGTTCCAGCTTTCTACCAGTAAGCTTGTACAACAGGCTCAGAGGACATTCAGACTTTAAGACCACAAACAAGCCTTTAACCTCAAACAGGACTATGAATAACAGCTCCTCTGCCATCTCTCTTGCTGCTTTCCAGTGAAAGTCACCTCTGGTACAGTGGCAACAACATGTATAAACTCAGACCTCTTCTTCCTAGAGTCCTCCTCATTCTCCCCTTAACACTGTCCTGTTACTGTTGGTAACAACCAACACAGCAACATGTCATCTTTTTTGTTCATGACTTCTGTTACTACCAAGGTGCTGCTGTAAAGGTACCCTTCAGTCCTTGGAAACTGCTGTCACTGCTGCATCAAGTCAGTAACAAGCCAAAGCCAATATACACTTAAAAAATGGATTTTAAAGAAGCATTTGGAAGAACCAAACTATATGAACCCAGACCAAACTCTGTTCCACGCATCTAACAAATACATTTTGGGGTTCCAAATGACAAACCCCAAGGCCACAATACCAGATTCTCTCATCTTGCTCTCTCTTTACCTACTTGAGATAGTTGACTGCAGAAGTCTGCAACAATGCTCAAGTATGAGACCTCCTATATATGCTTCTGCCTGCTCAATAGGTGGATTGAAACACTGATGTGCGGAAACAAACTTTACAACCCATGAAAGGTTATAAAGCAGGTATGTTTGTTACAGCTCTGGAGAGTGGGGGAATAGCTTCACCAAACCACTCTACCCAGACAAGTTACAGACCATTATTTAATGCACTAATCTATACATATGCATTACTAGGCTATACATATGCAGTGGATTTCTGGGAAATACGTGGGATCATTAAAATTAGTTCCAGGAACTCATTATCGTAAGTCTCCTCCTCTTGGTGTATGCATGCTGCCTTCTGGTGGTCGTGGGCGGTGGTCTTCTGAGGAAGGCTCGAAATCATCATCGTGGTGCCTTTTTTAACTTTGTCCAGCTTTACCGAGTTGGCAGCCATCAGGGTCACAAGAACTGGTTCTATCTGGTAGTCCTGCAGCTGGGTTCCCGTTATCTTGCTGCGGGGCCCCTTAGTCCTTGTGTCTTGTCTTTGCAGACCTACTCTATTACTCCCTGTTTTCTTACTGTGTATTGTGGGCCAAATGTCCTAACCTACTAACCCTTTTCCAGCTCAATTCTCTTTTACTAACTCAACACTAAAGCAAACTTTTCTGTACACTGAAAACCACAAAGGGGTTTTGCTAATGATTCTCATTTCCAAACTGTGTGTGAACAGAAGCATAAGCAATGAAGCCTGCAGCAAGCCCAAGGAAATCAGACAACTTTTCTCTCCTACCTCTGAAACTCCAGGTACTGACAAATGTGCTCATACAACACCTCCTTTCCTATAAATTCCTACAAATACTGTGAATGAATCATAGGATTTGAAGTCCTATCCCTCTGGTTAGCTTCAGCTGCCATATATTAAAAAAAAATCTTAAGTAATCCTGAGAAGATGTAATAACAAATAAACTGTGATGGCAAATTTGAGAGAAGACAATTGACCTTGTTAATCAATTCCACTTCATGGATGCAGAAACACCAAGCAGAACCAACAGATACATTGTAGCACTCAAGACCACTCGCATTTTCCTGCATCAATTAGAGAATTTGTTCTCTTGCCTTAAGTGACTACATATCAAGTATAACCCAAGTTCTGTCAGAAAGAAATATCCTTCACTGAAGGCACACTAGGAAATACCGGTTTGATTTTAATACTATCCCAGCTAAGTTTTTGTGGTCAGTAACAGGTACAGCTTTATGCTTTGCTTGTAAAATAAGGGATTTCTGATATTTTAATACTGAACAATTAAGACATTGGACATACAGCTCTACAATGAAGATGTCTGGTTTGTTTTATTTAAATTCAGCTGATGAGTGCATAGGAGCTTGCCTGCAAAGCAGTCATAACCAAAAATTAAGGTAATAAATATGGCCAGAAACCAAAACCTGTACCTTCTATATCTCACTTCCTTCATTTTCAATAAAATAAATATCACACTATTTTTGTATTGTGCTTCTTATTTAATCAAGTACTCTATAAAAGAGTGAATTAAGCCAGGGTACCAGACTCTTAAATAACCAACCATCAATTAGTACTTTAAAAAGGTAGCCCAGATGTGCTTATTACTCAGCATCAGGAAATCCACGTTAACTGATGGAATGATATTGCGGCTCTCTTCTGTCAGTGATGCCTAGGGCTTTATCTAGTCCTTTAAAACACAATGAATACCCAGCTATTCCTCTGAATGTGGAGGAGTGACACAATGCTAATCCCTGCAGACTTTGATAAAGGTATCTATTTGTGATATGGTTGCCAGAAAAAGACAATTTAAAGTCAAAAGCATATATGTGAAAGTTGGGAAACCATCCAAGCATCCCTTAAAATTCCCTGAGCTGTGTTGTCATGTGTGAGATACTCTATCTATGACACTCATGAGAAAAGTTACAAGTCTAGCACCAAAAACATATTTTGTATTTCTCATAATATAATGTACCTGCTTTAAAGTATGTCTTCAGAAACCCTGAGGTAGGAATGAATTAAGAAATGCAGTATCGATTGTAAACACGAGACTCAAAGGAGAAAAGGGGACAAGAAAAGAGGTCATAGAACAACACACCATGACATGTCTTGGGTCTTAATGTCAAGAAAGGAGGAGGTGACGTTTTGCAAGGCATTACTGGGCAGGGCATTTGTCTGTGACACCCTTATTTACGATATCTCAGGAAAAGGGACATAGTTAATTTTTCCTTTCCCTTAAGGAGGCAGAACTTATGATCATAAGGCTAAAAGGCAGCATCTTCCATCACCAAAGTAAGAGACCCCTTTCAAGTTAAAGAAGGAAGATTCCAGTTAAACTAAAGTGAAGGAGACATAAAAGCTGGCTGAGACACTGAAAGATGCAAAGATCACCTCAGCTGTTGGGTTTTCTAGACTACACCACAAGCAAACACTACTGTCCTTAAATCTTCACAATAAATCCCATTCTAAATAGATACAACACACCACTCAACAATTCAGAGTTTAAACCTGCGCTCCCAAGGCACACTAACAAACCCCCAGCTCTCCAACATATCGCTTCAAGGAACAAAGGACTATGCCTCTGTAGACACTGTCTCAACTCTCCAGGAGTAACAGCAGGACGTCTTGTCTTCTGCTTACCAGGATGATACCCAAGGAAGCTCTCCAGGGCAGTTACAAATATATCCAACCTGCAGGAATCTCAAAGGTGCATGTGATACCATTGAGCCAAAGTAATTTTCTCTTTCAATTTTAGCTTTTTGCAGGGCTTTGACTGGCTTGTATTTTATCATCTGTGTCCTAATTACTGGAGATGGCAATTTATTATTATATAAATGTATCTTGTTTAAACCCCCAGAACATGAAGTAGTCAGGCATTACCATGATCTGCCCATCCTGCTGTGAAAATTGTCATCTAATGCCATAGTTCTTTTACACCAGCTTATGAATATGACATCTCAATGAAAATGATTGCCAAGAGCATGTTTGTCATTGCCTATTTACAATGCCCAAGACCAAGAGCTTAATTAATGAAGGCAGAGATCAAAAGCCTAAGTGCACAACTTAATGGCATTCTTAGTAAAGAAATAATTTTTCAGCCCAAACTTATTGTTTTGTTGCTGATGTGCAAATGAAATTCTATGCACTGATGAGAAGCATCTCTGGATAGCATAGCACATTACAGCAAGTACATTACAAGTCAGTATTGAGTACATTCTCAGATTTTCAAGTGGGAGAACAACCCAAGAGTATATAAGACATAAGTCCAAGTGTACCTGATGAAATATCACTTCCACATTCAATAAAAAAACAAATCCTATAACCTAACAACTGTCAATGCTCTTAGAGATATATCTATCTTTTCCGTCACTCTAAACTGTAAATTCCCCACATAACACTTATCATTTGGCCTCCTTGTGGGGGATATGTGGCATTTGAACAATAAATAAATAGTGTGTTATGAAACGCTGGCTCACTGCAGAGATTCTCCAAAATGACACATTCAAGAAAAATTGTATTTGTTAGAAAGACTCTCTATTTTCACTTTTGTGATAAATAGAATATGACATACAACATCCCCCTCGCTTTTAGAGTTTAGGTGGCTTCTTTGTTCTGGTTAATGACAGCTACAGGAAAGCCCTATGTGAAATGTAGGGAAATGCTGGAGACGATGTCCAAGTTGACTCCACTTGACTTCAGTGAACAGGCTGCCAGTAACTCAACACCTTTCACGAACAGTCAGGTGAGATTAAAAAAAAGAGAGCACAAAACCACACACCAAACAAAAAAACTCAAGAAGAGCCAGGATAACAACACCAGTGGAGAGCTCGTTAGAGTGGCTTTAGTTTGTCTTTTTTGAACTAATTTTTGAACTAATTCTTGAACTAATTCTGTTCAGTGATTTTACTTTTAAGTTGACGCTCCTCTAAGTAACTGCACTTCCTGAAACTAGCAGCATGTTTTCACAGACAGTGCCAGCCTCTAGCAGTGATAAGGCCTAATGTTTAGATTTACTACCAGGGATTGGTATGCAAAGCAAGGTCACTGCTAAATCTTGTGTCTCATGTTGGGGGGTGCAGGGTAAAGGCTGCACCTTCAGGGAGGAGCAGACAGGACAGGTGACCCCAAACCAACCAACTAGAAGTATTCCATCCTACATACGTCATATCTGACATATAAACTGGGGGCCAGTTCCCCCTTGCTAGCTTCCCTTGCTAGATTCTGATTCCCTTGGGAAATTTCCCTTTCCCTTTTGAGATTCCTGATTTTCCTGATTCCTGATTCCCTTGAGAGATTCCCTTTTCAAGACTCCTGATCTCCAGATTCCTGGATTGTTCTCCTGCGCTTCAGTGATCCCTAAGTTCCTGCATCCAGTAGCAGGATCCAGCCCCTGAGCCTGACTCATCTGCTGCTGAGGCCTACTGCCGCAGTATCAGTGGTGATGTAGTTACCATCAAGGGGGGTTGGGTTCGGTGTTGGGTTCTGTATATATTTGTATATATTTCATTTAATATTATTATTATTATTATTAAAGTAGTTTTAGTTCTATTTTCCAATCCACAAGTCTCTCTGTCTCTCTTATCCCCTTTCCCTTCCCGCTGGGGGCGGGGAGGGGGTAACAGGGAAAGTCTGTCATTGGGTTTGTGGTCGGCCCAGCCTCAACCCTCGACATCCCCTCTTTAGCCTGTTTCATCCCCTGTTAGCAACAGCTCCTCCAGTTCTTTTCTACCACATTTAAAATTTATTCAGTTACTTGTCCTGTAAATTTGCATTAGGAGTTCTCCAGATTTGACATCACTATGTACCTTAACATGTTACAGACTGGGTCTTGCCGGTAATGTTAAATAACTAAATGAGAAGAAACATTTTTCCAATGCTTTGTTTGGAGAGATCAGAGGCATGAATATAGCTCATAGGCAATCTGCTGCTCCCAAGGCTCCTCTCACCACACCTTTGAACTATCAAGTTGTTGTTTCCTCAACCTCTCACATCATTTATGCTCCCTAACAAATAATACAGCCATAACTCATCTTCCTTTCACTCCCATCCTTGTCTTTATTTTTCCACTTGGACCCACATGTGTCTGTAATCTTCTGTCTTCCTCCATATGCCTAATTCATTACACTTCCTTCACATTGTCAGTCCTGTTGCAGCAAGGCTGCCACATCACCTCCCCAACTGCTCCCAGCTAGAACTGTCCGTCAGGACTGAAAAGTCACTTTTCAACTCAATAAAATAAAAATTGCATGCAATTATTTCAGCTGCAGTGATTTAGGTTTTTTTCCTGGAGAAACAAACCTGCAACAAGAATCCTCATAGAGTTTACAAACAAAACATCATGCCATACCAATAGGATATCCTGTACTGATCCCTATGGAATTAAAAAAAGCACATCTTGCAGGAAACCATAATGTGAATGGAAAAGAATGAACTTTAGTAAGATCTTAAACCAGCAGAGAATTTAAACACTTTTTCATGGTGTCCCATTAATTTTGTTTTGTAGAACTCATAGCTTCCTTTAGGCCTCCTCTTCCTACAAGAGACTCTTGCATCAGAACCTCTCCAGCAAATGGCCATTTTCCACACTTCTGCTCAGTGCTGAAGCAATGATATAACAGTCCACTTTACCAAATAAGCATTTACTCGCCATAACAACGTGCTACAGTTTGCCAGGAGCTGTACTAACAGATGGCAAACCTGTAAGTCCACATGCCAACTGTCTATTATTTATTCAGAGATTACTCAGAAAAAAAATCAATTTATTTCTTTTCACATCTTGAGGCTAAGAGAAAATTCATAGGAGACCACAAAAATCCTACATTCTTCTTAGGAGTTGCCAACATTGGCCTGAGATAGATAACACACTGCTGGCACAGCAAGGAAAGGAACACAAGCCAAGGAAAGTCTAAGTCCTGGCACTCCTTTCTGGCAGTCATGGGAAGCTCACGCATCACTGCTAGTTTTCTATTTCCATGCACTTTCCATCAGTACTACAGGCTCTGATTTTCCTTCCCCTTTCTCCCCCAACCTGACACTGAGCGTCAAGTCAGACTTCAGAGCCCAGGCGCTTTCCAGCACCTCTTGCGCAGGCTGAACATGCAGCCTTAACGAGCTCATTGCAGGATTGAGACTATTAAAAGCACAATCATATCCTGGGATTTCCTCCTGTTAAGATATAGAGACGAGTCATACTTCTGCATGCTACTTGAAACTCACCCATTTCTCAATGCCATTAACTTGATCTTTCCCCTCTAAATAAACACAAAGCTAATGACACACACAAAGGTTGCTTTTGCCCTTATTGGATAAGCCATGGTAGGTTGGGGGATTTGCTACTCTTGAGGTTAGTGGGGTTTTGGCTTTTTCCCAAAACAATAAAACCAGAAGACTGGTTAAACTTAATAGGAAAATACAATTTTCGAAAGGATGTGTGAATTGATTTGGATTTAGCAGTGCTGTGATCAGCATCAATAAGTCAGGCAGACATTCAAATACATTCACTCACAGTCATTTCCAGCTGAATAGGATTGCAGAGTTGGAAAAGTATAATGTAAAGTATATTTTGTTTAATATATATCTATATGTGTGCATACATATATAGATATGTGTATATAACATCCAATATGCAGGAATGGTCTGTGATTAAATGTTTTCATACAGTAGATTTAGATTAGACATTAGGAGGAAGTTCTTCACTGTTAGGGTGGTTAGACAGTAGAACAGGTTGCTCAGAGAGGTTGTGGAAGCCCCATCCATCCCTGGAAGCTTTTAAGGCCAGGCTGGATGGGGCTGTGGGCAACCTGATCTAGTGGAAGGTGTCCCTGCCGGGCAGGGGGGTTGGAATTAGATGATCTTTAAGGTCCCTTCCAACTCCAACAATTCTATGATTCTATGATTTGTAGTAGTCCAAACTTACACAACACCTTAACTTGGTGACCCATCAGTTACACACATGGATTTATAAAAAGCCAAGTATATGCAACGACCACACATCTTTAAACAGCTTAACTGAAACTGCTTGGAAATTCCCTTCAGCCCTTCAGGTAGCTCTTCAGACTCTCAGGATTTTCCAAATTCATTTGAAGACTCATCCTGGGCACAGCATAGCCTGAAAGCACCTCACAAATACAAACCAGGACAAGGTCTGGAAGGCTGGCAGACAGACATCCCCCCCCCACTGGATGTCTGTAAGAGACTGTTTGAAACCTCTGCCTTGTCATCTAAGGCAAACCAGTTCCCCAGCTGTGCTGAGACTGCATGTTAATGTCTCGAAGCTTGATTGATCGTTGATTAGCATTGTTGGAGAAGACAAATGCCAGACTTTCCCAGAGCCAGAGACTAAGCAACTGCAGTGCGGGACAATGAGGCCTAATTAAAACCTTGAGATAAGGCCCAAGTGTGTGGATATCTCCGTGAAGAATTTATTCATGAGAAAATTCTGGAGAAACCTGAGGGATATTCCCTTTATCTTAAGGATCAGTAGGACCCTCTCCTGTACCATTTCCTACAAAAAAATGAGGAAAAAGCCTCACAAGTTGTGAGTTGTGAGTGGAGCTGTGAGTGGTGTGTGTATGAGAGAGAATGTGAATGTGATCACCCACCATGATGGAAGAAGCAGGGGGACTGGACATGTCGCTGGACCCGATCCATGGTGGTGTAACTATGCCCTCTTGCTCTCTGTCCTCCCTCTCTGCTTAATTTTCCTCTCTTTCCTCCATCTTACTGTCCTACCACTCTAACTCTCTTGTTTCAATAAACCCTAATTTATTTACAGCATTCGACTTCATTTGTGTCTTAATTTCTCTCGGGGAAATAAAACTTGAATTTATCCCGTGTCTATTAACTGGACCAGGACAATGTCCTGCAGACACTGCTGCTCGCAGAGCTTCCAGCAGCAACCTCACTGCACTGCAGACCCAAGTTGCCCATGGCAGGTGCTTGTACCCACTCCCCAGTGGCAGGGTTGCTGTATGCCTCTTTCTCATTTGGTACAATTTCAGTTTGTACCCCCAGGATATTGCTTGCTGTTTTTAATAGACTTCATTGCACATTTATCTTTACCTCGTTCAGGCTTTTTTACCTCTGTGCTGAGAAGGCAGTAATTCACTATGTCTAGTGCAAATGACCCTAGTATTCATGCAACAGAATAAAGACTTCAACATTGTCTTGAGATTCTCTGTGTACATAAAAATGTGCTTCCAGGAACATGCTTCCTGTTGGCTTCTATGACTTCTAAGAGTTGTAAGTAAAAATCCTCTTTCTGCTCACAGGAAAACCATGAGATTATAGCTGTCATGGTTGCTTGCTTCTTAACCAAACCTTTTTTAAGGGAAACTATACAGAAAACAGAAGCTTGGAATCATTCAGAAATCTTGCAAGTTGAGCTTTTTACTATCAAAAAAAATCTCACACCATTTACCAAATATCTGCTGGTCTAAAATAGATCAGATCCACCAACGTTTATAAGATATTATTTCCCCCACATGAGATGACCATGAGCCAGCAGTGTGCTCTCATGGCCAGGAGGGCCAATGGGATTCGGGGGTGGATTAGAAGGGGTGTGGCTAGTAGGTCAAGAGGGGTTCTTCTTCCTCTTTACTCTACCCTGGTGAATCGTCAAGTCCAACCAATAGCCCTACATTACTGCTATCCCTAAACCATCCCCTTAAGCACCACATCTACCAAATTCAGCCTGGACCTACTTTTTTTTCAAATTTTTGAAGGTATATAGGTATGTAACTGTGTCGACTGTCTTGAAATATCAGCAAGGGTAAAACAAAGCCAAAAACGAGGCTGCAAGTTTAGCAGACTGTAAAACTTTCACGCCTTTCATTCAGTTTTCTTCTCATAAAAAAACATTGTCTCATCAAAAGGATACATTTCAAGAAAACGTCTTGCAGATGGCTTTTTCCTTGAACATATATCATAAAAGTGAGGCACCTAGGCACGTCAAAATGGAGCCATTCACTTAGCCCTAACTCCAGCTCTACTTCTTTCCAAGTCACTGGTGAAGTCACACTGCCCTCTGTCAATGCAGAGCATCTCTTTGCCTTGGCTATCCACTACCGTTTCCTCTCAATGACACTAGGACCAAACAGCTTCAGGAGACAAAAACCCCACTGATCCAAACCCTGTTCTTCCTCCCCCAGCAACACCAGTGTTCCCCATCACTGTTCAGCTGCAGTCCAGTTTCCTTCTTCATATCAGAGAAATTGCACTGAAGATGACATATTTGCCAAGCTGCAAGGAAGGGAAAGCTCCTGCTTGCATAGTCCTTATTACTATGATGAATCTTTTTAAAAATTCCTTTCAAAAGGGTAAATGACACAGAACAAAATGCAACAGAGAAATTACTGTAGCACAAATCAAACTATCCCGTGGTGTCTTCTATTTGAAAGGAACAACATTTCTGAACAAAACTGCTTCCCTCCCTGATTATAAAACACATTTCCAAGTATGACTTGTATTCAGAGAGGAAAACCTGTTCTCAACATTTAGAACATTATGACCTGTAGCCCAATGTTTCCGCAGGCATTAAGTTGGGAATGAATGCCAAAAGACACCTCTGAGGACAATCTCCACTAATTTCATGGCAGAGGCACAGAATCACAGAATCATTACAGTTGGAAGGACCCTCAAGATCATCTAGTCCAACCGATAGCCCTACACTACTCTTATCCCTAAATCATCCCCTGAAGAACCACATCTATCCACTTCTTAAAAACCTCCAGGGATGGTGACTCCACCACCTCCCTGGGCAACCTATTCCAATATCTCACCACTCTTTCAGTAAAGAAATTTTTCCTAATATCTCATCTAAACCTACGCTGGCATAACTTAAGCCTATTCCCTCTAGTCCTGTCACTAGGAAGAAATCCTGTTGGTTGGTCCCAAAGCACTGTTTTTTCCATTTCTTTAGTGAGTTCGGAATTCCTCCTTCCAAAAGGAGCCAGTGCAGAATAGACAGCTTAAAGACCTTATTCTCAGTGCAAAAACCTTGTGGAAACCCAGGAACTGCACAAAGCAGCAAGATAAAGCTCCTGCAGCTCTTGCTGCTCAGACCCATCTTTCTCCAAGGTCTGGGCATGCTTTCCCAGTGACACCAATTCTTTCAGAAGTCAGCATAGACACACACTTGACAAATACAACATAGGGTACAAATAACTCTTGAATTAGATTATTTCTTTGCCAGTGAAAACTATTAAAAAACACAGATTTTAGTGCAAATCTATTATCATGACATTCTTAGTACACAAAATAATACCATGACAATTCAGACATCACATAAATTAGTCCAAATCAAGAGAGGTTCTTCTCCCCCTTTACTCTACCCTGGTAAGGCTGCATCTAAAATATTGTGTCCAGTTCTGGGCCCCTCAGTTTAAGAAGGATAGCGAACTCCTGGAAAGAGTCCAATGCAGAGCCACAGAGACGATGAAGGGGCTGGAACATCTTCCTTATGAGGAAAGGTTGAGGGAGCTGGTTCTCATTAGCTTGGAGAAGAGCAGACTAAGAGGTGACCTCAACTATGCTTCTAAATATGTAAAGGGTGGGTGTCAGGAGGATGGGGTCAGGCTCTTCTCTGTGAAGCCTAGGGTCAAGACAAGGGGCAATGGTTGTAGGCTGAAGTGTAGGAGGTGAATGCAAGTAGGAATTTTTTCCCAGTGAGGGTGACAGAGCACTGGAACAGGCTGCCCAGAGAGGTTGTGGAGTCTCCTTCTCTGGATATGTTCAAAACCTGTCTGGACACACTTCTGTGTGACCTGGTCTAGGGAATCCTGCTGTGGCAGGGGGGGGGGGGGAGATGATNCAATGGTTGTAGGCTGAAGCGTAGGAGGTGAATGCAAGTAGGAATTTTTTCCCAGTGAGGGTGACAGAGCACTGGAATGGGCTGCCCAGAGAGGTTGTGGAGTCTCCTTCTCTGGATATGTTCAAAACCTGTCTGGACACACTTCTGTGTGACCTGGTCTAGGGAATCCTGCTGTGGCAGGGGAGTTGGGCTAGATGATGTTTCAAAGTCACTTCCAACTCCTAATATTCTGTGATTCTGTAATTCTGTAATTACTTATTCAATTTGACAAAGAGCAACAAACAGCATCTCACTAGCATCCCTTTTTCCCCCAGTTTAAGGCAACAGTGCAAACTTTGTCAGCCCCAACAGAATTAGAGCAAGGCAAATGCTGAGAGCACTCTTCTGCCCAGCATACACGCTGTATGCTTACACTATTATGGCACGTCCACAGCTGTACATCCAGTACTACTCCTTCCATGTACACAGAGAACTGCACTACCACATCCTTTCGTCTAGGCTTTCCCAGACACTTGCTACCATTTAAGTACGCTAAGTGGTACAATATTACAAATATAGTACAAATATTAAAATAATACAAATCAAACTCCTCTGAGAGGCCTAAACGTATGCTTTCATGCAAATGTGTGGGGAACTAGAGACTGAAACACCACAGTAAGCAGGTAGTAAAGAAATGGAAACAGCAAACATCTGCACAGAGCCTAAACCCCAGATTTAGCCTTAAATGAGCAAAAAAAATGCATTCAAGACAATCATTTATACAAGTATAAAAATAACGTCTATTATAAATGGTGGAAATATGTATGCTCCACTCTGAGTTTTGAAAATTCTCTGTAGTTTTGTAGGGTAGCACATGGAGAACCATAATGGGAAAGACAGAGCTTTTAAGTTTTGTTTGGTTGCAATCAGGAAAACATAAAACAACACATTAAGGTTTGGCCCAGAAAGAATATCAATTCAGACACAATAGCTGTTTGCAATGCTGAAAAGTTACAATTCTTTTAAATGAAGTGTAACAGCAGTAATTGTGTTTCCCTAAGTGGGCTAAGAGGCAAATGGTGCAAGAATCAATAATGATGTGGCTTGTACATCATTTATCTCTTTGCATGATCCACAGGAATTCCAATTGTGTGATTATGTTACTCACAGCCTGTCGAGAGTGCAGAATGACTGGGTGTTGTTAGTTTGTCCATTTACCCCTATCTCCAAATGGCAGATACCCACAAATGGGAATGTAGCAGACCATCAGCCAAACCTTTCACTAAACATGGGATTATGCTGTCTGAAATTACCAGTGCTGCAGAAAGGGACTTAATTTCTGTTATCAGTGAACCAATTTCTATAAGTATCTTCAGCTTCTGGAAACTTTTTGAAAGCCTCAAAGCCTTTCGCTGCTATAAAGTTGTTACAGAGAATGCTACCAAAAAGTCTGCTGACTTCAGGAATCAGATTGCTGGGAATGAATTAGGACAGACACAGATCCTTTAACACCATTATAAATCTCCTATTTAGACACCTGAGGGAGTTGCAAATATAGAAGAAGGTTTGCAAAACTAAATGTTAAAATAGAATTGAACACTGGTCACAAGAAAAAGCTCTAATGGATGAAATTTCACTTTGGTGCTCAATAAGCACATGGCTTCAATGATTTCTCTCTCATCATCACTGAAGCACACATTCACAGTATTTACTGAGTTCTGCTATCTTCTGAATTCCCATTTAGACCAGTCCAGGCATGGGACAACACTGCCACATCTAGGGACAAACCCGGGAGAGCAGTGCACGTTAAAGGTGCTTTTCCATTCACCGGTTGCCTCCAAACAGATGGGAGCCCACAAAATGCTGCTGGTCCTCACCACACACGTGGTTCTCTGTTAGCTGGCCAGACAGCCTCCCCTTTCTCCAATATTCTGCTGTAAAATATTAATTTCCTCCCAGCAAAATTTATCTTACTCTGCAAAATTCTGATATAAAACCACAAGGACCAACCGTGCTGACCCACTTAATTTAACAAACTGCAAGTTTCTACACATCTCTTACTGATCGGGAGAACACTGAACCCTAGCGGACTTGTGGCTGAGGCAGAAGGAGTTTGCAGCTGCAATATGAAAGTTGAGTTTTAAGCTCAAAAGAAAGTCTGTATTTCAGCTTCTTCCATTTTCAAAAGGCAAAAAAAAAACATTGAGAGAAAAAGGTATCACACCTAACTATAAATCACTTAGGAATAAAAATTACTCCACACTACGGTTTTACTGTTTGGTTTTTGTACAAATTACCCACTTCTTTACAATGCAATACAAAAGGAGACAGATATATCTATAACTCCAAGACATTTTCTTAGCCAGAAGGGATGCTACATGCTCCGCCAGGCTATCCTCCCTCTCCCCAAAGAAGTTTTCCAATCCTGCTGTCACATTTTCAGAGGGCATCTGCAGTTCAAGCCTTTTTGCTGTGCTGTACTGCCTGCTGTTCCCTCACTATGTCAGAGTCAAGTAAAAATTAAGCCTGAAAAATTCATCGTAAATGTTTTCCTTTATTTGTCATAGTATGAGAGTATCCCTGAAGAAGCTTCTGTACCACAGATGGAGTAAATGTCTCCTCTAGGCACAAACAGATGAGTTACAGGTCTCCATGTTTATGAAACAGGGAGAAATTTATTGCCTCATACATCCTCTTCTGCCATGGGATTATCACCTCAATAGCTGACCTGCTTAAAAGTGATACTGCAGTTTGCTGTGGTTAAAGGTTGTTACTTTTATCAACAGGATGGATTAGAGTTATATGATATGAAACTAGAAAAAAAACCAAACCTTATACTGTGACATTAACTTGGTTTTATTGCAAGCCCTGAAGGAAAAATAGAAAGTGGAAAAATTCAAATAAAGAGTAAAAAAACCCCACCCCAGCAACAAAAAAACCCGAGCAAGTGTTAATGGACAGATGAAGACCTGAAAAAAATTTAAAAGGTGAAGATTGCAAATACTTTTTAAAGTCATCAAATTAATTTGTATGCATTATAAGAGAGGTAATGGACTGCTTTACCATTCAGCATAATTTGTAAATTGAAACAGAGCAAAATTTTGGTATTACAAACATGCATATAAGATGATGGAAGGAACCAGGAATTTTGTTTAGAGGTGACATCAAGAATCCCGTTTGAAAGGTCATTTCCCACACAAATGCTCCTTTCAAAATGAACTACTCTTTAAAGTAATGCAAGTTCAGTGAGAAATTATCTATGGATAACAATGTCTAGACATTGCTACTCTAGGCTCTCTCATTATACAACCTGGGAATACCCCTGCTAAAAGGATGCACAGGGAACTAGGAGGCATGTAAAAGACAAATATTTCTTTCTTTGATCGCTAACAAGGGCGACATTAAGAGAAGGAGAGGCATGTATAACAGGCAGCATATTACAAACAGGCAACAATCTTCATTAAAGCCCACTAATGTTACAAAGTAAAGTAGGGGACAAAGACATCAAATACAGATATTTTACACATCATACTAAAACACTTCTCTTTTAAATAATCCAGTAGCCTTTTTGCCATAGATTCTCCTACCAAGTCTTTCACACATTTCTTCTTAAAACAATAGATTCCACCTTCATTAAAAGCATATTTAGTGTTCAACCAAGTGATCCATATCAAAAAGTACAAAAGTTGATACAAGAGGTCAAAATCTGACAAATTCTTACTATAAAGAGTAGTTCACAGAATTATTCAACCTTTATATGTAGAAGTACACAATCCTGTATCTCAGCACACAGGAACACAGACTTAAGCATAAGAAAGTTACAGAAAGGAAGGAATTTTATGAGCTGAAACAGAGAAGTGATACATAATCTAATAGTTGACTCTTTCATCCTTCCCAAAATAATTTAAATTCTTTCTTTCTCAAAGCACTGAACTGAAATGAAGCCACACAATTTCTCTTGCCTGGCCCCAGAGCAATCCTGCCATTTGGAGCAATTTTACAAAATCAAAACTCCCAAAGAGTCCTCCTACATACACTGAAAGTGATATGGTACTTGGGGCTCCTGCAATCCCCGAACAACAGGCAAAAACCTTCATCCCAGAGCCAGGTCATCTATAATAAAAACAAGAAAAAAATCTGAAGAAAAGGAAAACTCGAGATAATTTTCATTTCAAGGGAAGGAGACTAGAAAGACCGAACTAAAGTCTCTTGAGGAAGATGAATGAAAGTACATTGCTGTGTTGGTAAATTCTGGCTGAGATATGTTTGCAATACACTACCTTTTCCCATAGCAACCACAATGATGACCATTCTTGTTGCACTTACAGTGCCATTCTGGACAGCATTATGTTTAAAAGAATATTTTGACAGATGGCCATTACAGAAGCTGTAACTCAATTACAGACTTCTAAAACACTCCAAGAGCAAAAGGTTGATAGATTTATTCATGCCATCATAGCTCCACTGTTAAACTTCAGCCACAGATTCAACTTTGGCCCAACCATACTCATTTACAATATCTGCAATGCTAGGAGAAGCTAAAAATTTTTAAAAAGTTAATCCATACATAAATAGAACACCTACCATGTATCACATCATCATCACCATAGCTAGGCTTCATGAACGAAGATTTGGGAAGGGCTCTACCCATGTTTGTTGCAAGCGCGCTGGTGGCTAAAAAAGGCCAATACGTGATAGGCATGAGCGGTTGCAAAAGACAGCAGAAAGGCTCCTTAGATGGTGTGTTCTGCAAGGCACGATTCTTTCTGCATTGTCTTTTCTCCTCAAGGGTGATCCTGCGTGCTTTCTCAAAAGCATCCGCAGCGTTATAGATGCTGTGTCTCCAGGCTTCCCGCTTGGAGGCCAGAGTAGACCAGTTATGATGATCAATATGGCCATGGCTGAGATGTTGTTTCAGGGAGTCCTTGTATCTTCTCTTTGGGGCTCCTCTCTTGCAGTAGCCGGTGGCAAGTTCATCATAAAGCAAGATCTTAGGGAGCCGGTGCTCCTTCATCCTTGAGATGTGCCCTGCCCATCACAACTGTGTTCTCACTAACATGGCCTCAATACTTGGGACTGCTGCTTGTTCTAGAACAGATGTATTGGTCACATAATCTGACCAGTGGATGTTTAGGATTGTGCGGAGACAGCGTTGATGGAAGCGTTCTAGGAGACGCAGGTGGTGGCGGTAGATGACCCATGATTCTGATCCGTATAAGAGAGTAGACAGCACTATGGCTCTGTAAACTCTGATCTTTGTACTTTTCTTCAGGTGTTTATTTTGCCAAACTCTTTTATGAAGCTTTCCAAAAGCACTATATGCCTTTGCTAGCCTGTTGTCTATCTCTCCGTCAATCTTGCCATCCGAGGAGATGAGGCTACCTAGGTAATTAAACTGCTGAACTGATTTGAGCTCTGATTCGCCAATGGTGATATGGGGATGATGGAAGACTTCCTGAGGTGCCGGTTGATAGAGAACTTCTGTCTTCTTTAAGCTGACTTCCAGCCCAAAGAGCTCGGCAGCGTCTGCAAAGCAGGATGTTAAACGCTGCAGAGCTGCTTCTGTGTGTGCAACAAGGGCGGCGTCATCAGCATAGAGCAGCTCCCGGACAAGATGATTTAAGGTCTTAGTGTGGGCCTTCAGTCTCCTTAGGTTGAATAGGCTTCCATCAGTACGGTATCGGATGTAGATACCGTCCTGACCATCAAGGTCTGCTGTGGCCCTTTGGAGCATCATGCTGAAAAAGATTGTGAATAGGGTTGGTGCTAGCACGCAGCCTTGTTTCACACCATTAGTTATTAGGAAGGGCCCAGAAAGTGCATTGCCATATCTGACTTGGCAGTGCTGATCCTCATGGAGTGAGATGATCATTTTAAGGAACTTGGGGGGACAACCTAAGCGCTCCAAAATTTGCCACAGACCTTTTCTGCTCACAGTATCGAAAGCCTTGGTGAGGTCGACAAAGGTTACATAAAGACCTTTGTTCTGTTCCCTGCACTTCTCTTGCAGTTGTCTAAGAACAAATACCATGTCTGTGGTGCTCCTGCTGGCTCTGAAATCGCATATCACATGCACAGGTGTGTATAATATCCAACATGTCCTTGGTACAAAGCCAACTGAAACCACAAAAATCAGATTCCCTCCAAACTGGGCTGTGTGAAGTGAATATAAATAGGCTGCTATGCTACTCACTCTTTAGGATGAAATATTCAGTGGGTGCAGAGTGCTATCTGTGGGAAAGCGCACAGGGATCACTACTCACAAAAGTAAACCAGCAGTAACACCAATCTCCTACAAAACAGGTGGATGAGAGAGTCTTTCCTACCATTAAAGTAGGGTTTGTGACAAACACCATTCTGCTGAGAAAGGCATGGAGCTGGAAGGGAGGTGCTTTGGGAAGGGGGGCACATTATTTATACCATTGAGCACAGGCAATTGTGTCATACTTTTTACTCTTACTTACATCCAGTATAAGATATTTCTTTTAACAGTTTGAAGTCCAAGATGTCTGACTGTGATACAGAGCAAGGTGTATATGCAAAGCTTAGAAAGACAGGACTAAAGGAAGTACTCATATAAGAAAACTGAAATGTATTCTGTATGCAAGAGCAACCCTCTGCTCTCCTAATTTTGTATACTTCTCAACTCCTTTCAGAGTCAATTAAAAATACATGGAATAACTCAGTCCTCTCAAAAGTGAAAGATTCTCCTTGCACCAAAGGAATAAGCACCTGGCCAGCAGAAACTCAACAGTTCCCATAAACCTGAAAGCCCACAAGCTCCCAGTTGCTCCTGGCCACCATCAGAGGCAGGACACAAGGTCAGATAGACTTTTGGTCTAAGCCAGCACAGTCATCCTTAAGTTATTTTTGTGTTCCAAGCAGCGGACATTGATATATGTAGGACCTGACTGCAAGTACACAAAAGACAGCATTGCTTAAGGCAAAAAGCTAATGCCGATATAACTCACTCATGTGTATGCATGCTGCAAATTCTGCACTGTGCCAATCCCCTTGTGCTGCAAAATGTTCCAGCCCATGGCTACAGAGTGTAAGCTCTGCAGTGCAAACTCCAGGAGCAGCATGTCATTTTTTCGGTTGTTGAAAACCCAGCTCTGCTAACAGGTCATTTGTATGTGGGTCTGAATGCCATGAGGCTCAGCTGCTCAGGGCTAGAAACCTGTGAAAGATAACACCTTAAATAATTTAAGTCAATGCTGAGGAAGGCTTAGCCCTGGACTGGAAGACTTAGGAATAGAATATGTCCAGCTTGATTTCAGGCATGCTTAGTAATGCTAATGCAAAACAGAATGAACACAGAGCAGCAGAAGTAATTAGCTCCAGACAGACACACCAATGAGAACTTTTACTACCAGAGGTTAGCAAAACCAAGCCTGACTTGTCCAATAAAGATGTAAGATAACATTCTGACACAGAAATCCTCTTCACACTGACTTGATTTTCACACTAAAGTTCCTATAGACGGATCACCCAAAACCTCCTTTGAAGTTAAGGTCCAAAACTCAGCCAGATGCAGATAAAATCTCTTCCTTACAGACTACTCTTCGCTTACCTCTAACACATCATTCTTCATCTGCTCATTGTGACATGCTCAAATTTTTAAATTAGGTTCTTCTTATTCTCCAATGTGGGTGTCTACTATCTCAGAGATAGATAGCTCCCTAAAGTTTGAGTTCTTAGTTCATATTTTCTTTAGCAGAAGCAGCACACAGCCTGTTGCTTAGTGTGTTTAAAGGGCCCTTTCTTATTATCAAAGTATGTAACATCTAGAGAGGTACAGCTGAATCCGAAGTCACTTTAGTCTAAAAATCTTCTGTAATCCGCAATTCAATTTTCTTGCCTATTAACCATGTAGCAATAATTAATTTTTAATTAAACATTTTTTACTTAAAATTTTAATTTTTTCCTTAATTAAACATATTAGAATTTCCCCAAAAAACCTCACATTACTTTTTTTTCACTTTGGGGGGAATTACAGAAAACAAATCCTCCCATCACTGGTAACCTCAGCTTGCCTACACCAAGATAAAAGATACTGCAAGACACCTGGGATATCAGCAGATATTGTTTAAAACAGCTTATTTAAACCCGCACAGATAGCTGTCAATCTACTAAGATCAGAGTCTCGCCTATGCCTTCACTGACAGAATGAAGTATTGCTTGATTTGGGGTTCTGCAAGATTTCTGTAGCTGGAGATAAAAACTGAGAAAAATCCATTCAATTTGTAGGTATGTTCAATGAGCTTTAGAGAGAAAAAAATGCACTTTGTACATACAACACTGTTACTGAAGTACAAAGTTGGTTAACCAGAGAAGTGAAGGAAAAAATGTCCTTGTAAAAAAGAAAATAAAGATGGCACCTTGCCTTTCTCAACCCCCTGCACACATTTTCATCTTCTATGAGTTTAACAGCATGTTTTCCACATGAACTCAGTGTTCATCACCTGAACTGGATTTACACACACCATGCTGTTAATGGAAAGGGCTGATAGCGTCACATGTATTCACTTGGGATGAAAACCTAGCATACAAAGAGCTCCCGATTAATCACATCAGTGGAAGTCACAGAATCACAGAAAGCAGTCACTCTACTCACAGAATCAAAGTCAGGGAAAACAAAGTGACAGATCTTGAAGTCAGTTATTTAACAGAATGTAGACAAGCACAAAAACACTCTTCAGTGGAAAAAATCCCAACATTACACTGCATAATAGCATCTTCTGCTAAAGATGGTATTGCATTCTGTTTTCATTAAGTGAACAGATGATAGGTATTTAAGGGATTTGAAAAACTTGAAATATAGGTATTGTGGCCCTCAGTGTTATAATCAAATGTTGAAATACAAGCAAGGATAAAGAAATAGCATATTCTGCCAGAGGTATCAGATCAAATTATTAATCTGCCTACCTGTATTATAACAAAGCAGAAAATCTTTCGTCTGCTTAAGCTGAACCAAAGTGAAGGAGGTGTTGATTTCTGGTTTATAATATCTTCACAGTTAATGCAAAAAAGAAATCCTTTAATACCAGGGGAGAGTTTTCCCAGAATACAACAAGAAGCCCAAAGCAGAGTAAACATTTATATGTTTGGAAGAGATAATAATTGCTTTGTGCATTTTAATTCTTATCTTTATCTTCCTTTTTCTCTTGTTCCCCTTGCAGCCAATTTGCATGTTGAGCACAGTTGTTCAAGCAGCACAGACACAGGTATTACTGGTGCCAGGAAAAAAATGTACACATCTACATTAAGAAGGATAGGGAACTACTGGAAAGAGTCCAGCGCAGAGCCACAAAGATGATGAAGGGGCTGGAACATCTTCCTTATGAGGAAAGGCTAAGGGAGCTGGGTCTCTTTAGCCTGGAGAAGAGGAGGCTAAGGGGTGATCTCATCTATGCTTTTAAATATGTGAAGGGTGTGTGTCAGGAGGATGGGGTCAGGCTCTTCTTAGTGAAGCCCAGTGACAGGACAAGAGGCAATGGCTGTAAGCTGAAGCATAGGAGATTCCATCCAAATATACATAGAAATGTTTTCCCAGTTGAGGTGCCAGAGCCCTGGCCCAGACTGCCCAGAGAGGCTGGGGAGTCTCCTTCTCTGGAGATATTCAAAACCCGTCTGGACACTCTTCTGTGTGAGCCTGTCTAAGGAATCCTTCTGTGGCAGGGGGGTTGGACTAGTTGATCTTTCAAGGTCCCTTCCGACTCCTGATATTCTGTGAATCTGTGATTTATAACAAAAATACCTCCAAACTTTTTAAAGCATCTGTTCGTATGCTATTTGGCAACTATCCCAAGCTATCAAGGCCCTCTCAAACGTGCCTTTGGCATACTCACATTTGGACTCAGTGTCTGTCCCTCTGACACAGACAAGAGTTGAATTCCTATCTCCCCACAGAGTCCAAAGATCCTGGCTCCCCAACAGCAACTTCAGTAGCTGCTCGTTACAAATCCCCCTTTGCTGACCTCTGTTGCCATTTCTGCAGCAAGGACAACTACAAACCTCACAAAGCAGCTCAGGGACTACTGCAGTTTTCAGCCCAACACATTAAGCTGAAGATGTGATTTCAGTTCATCATAGCGCACCAAGCTGAAGATCACCTCTGGTCCAGAGACGGTACTGTGGTGCCAATTTCATGATGGAGGCAGACAGGCCATGGTCTTGGGTGGGGAAAGGGCATCATATCACCTAAAAGCTCTCATCCCAAACACTAGCAACATTCATGCCTTGATTTAGGACTAACTTAGTGTAATACCCAAATACTGTAACACAAATTTTGGGTAACAGGAGCTTTTCTACATGCCCATGAATACCTTCTGGCACTCAATTTTTTCTCCATAATTTTGTTGCTTACACATACTGATGTCAACACATATGTTCATCTGCATTGAGTTTTAATTGTATACTTCTTAAGCTATGTCCAAGCTCAGTTACTACTTAAAATAATCGTGTTAAAAAAATAACCAAGTGGACAACAGAAGGGGCTTTGTATCATTATTTTTATTCTCACTTCAGTTTCTTAAGGCTAAATTGTATTTGAGATAAGAGGACTGAATTGATTTTCTTTATCACCTTATAAAAGAAGCTGTGACATAATGTTATTCTACTTTTAGAAAACTGCTAAATCTGCCTTACTGTCATGCTTCTTTAGCTTCTGTTACTTAGAAGCACCATTTGCTCTAGGATGTTGTGGATATTGTTTACAGGAATTGGAGATGAAGTAGTCAAGCTTGTAGAAAAGAAATCCATAAGGGTTACAAAACACAGAGAAGATTCTGTAGACTTGGAGAAACTTTGCTCAAGAGTCAGAAAGATTGTGGGGAAGGTAGGTGTGGCAGAAGAAAGAAGGCATTTTTAGGCTTTCTCTTACCCTTCTCTTGAGGTGTCCACTTTTGACGACTGTTAAGAGCAAGGATCAAGTCCAAGGACTGGACTTGGTCTGGTCCTGCTCAGTTGTCCCATATTGTGTTACCTATCACAGAGGCACTCCATGTTTGGGAGAGTGAGGTGGAATCCATTTTCCATTACATTAAGGCAATTATTAATTAAGACCCAGCTGCAGCTATTACTGGGGATTGTACACAGGAGAGAAAAAGCAGCCACAAACTAGGAAATGAAAGTTCAACCACTTTTTCAGAGAACTTAGTAGATTTACCTTTCTAACCAAGGAAGTGAAGAGCAGACTGACAGGGGATCTTTTCAATCCTTAACAGTATTTAAAGGGCAAGAGTCAAAACTCTTCACAGTATTGCCCAGTGATAGGACCAGGAGCAATGAGCACAAACTGGAACCCAGAAGGTTCCACCTAAACAAAGAAAAACTTCTTTCCATTCAGACCACCCTTATTTGACACATTGGTGCATTTAAGGTGGTTTTTTTTTAATCTTTCCCTCCTGACTGCTTGTGAAAGAATATATCATATATTAGCAAAGAGACATGAGATTTCTCCTTTGGTTCTGAACACCCATGAAAAGCAAGTGACTCTGAAACCCCATGCATCAGCCTTGCCACAGCCCCACTAGTGAAACAGAAGGGTAAACCAAACTGGGTATATTCACTCAGGAGTTATTTGTACCATCTACTGCGGGCATTCACTGCCTGCGATCCATGAGGCAGCAGAGGGTGGCCTAAGTGCCCATCACACTTTGGAAGAGGCAGAGGAGGAAGATTCAGCGCACTTCAGTTGTAACAAAGTGGCTGGAAGCTCCTGAAACCTGTGCTCAGGTGAGGCTCTTTCACATCTCAGGAAGCTGACAGTTTAAGATGTTTTAAAAATACTGATTTTTTTTTAAGTAAAACAAACCAAACAAAATGCTTACAAACATTAGTAATACAAGAAGACCAACACCCACATTACTTCTAATGTGGGCCATAGGAGATACTCCCAGAGAAAACAGCTAGAAATTTGATAGTCAAAAAACAGCTGTCAGCACCATACCCCGTGCAACACCTCAGGCTTGGGGCAGAGTGGCTGGAAAGATGCTCAGAGGAAAAGGACTTGGGGGCGTTGGTTGCCAGACAGCTAAATACCAGCCAGCAATGTCCCCAGGTGTCCAGGATGGCCAACATCATCCTGGCTTGGATCAGCACTAGTGTGGCCAGCAGGACTAGGGCAGGGATCATCCCACTGTATTATGGGATTAGCTGGTGAGGCCACACACACTGTGTTCAGTTTTGGTCACCTCGCTCCAAGGATATTGAAGTCTTGGAATGTGTCCAAAGAAGGGCAACAAAGCTGGTGAAGGGTCTAGAGCATGATTCTTGTGAAGAGCAGCTGAGGGAACTGGAGTTGTTTAGACTGGAGAAAAGGAGGCTCAGGGGAGACCTCCTTGCTCTCTGCAACTCTCTGAAAGGAGGCTCAAGCAAGGTAACAAGGTATGGGACAGGAGAAAACTGCCTCAAGTTGTGCCAGGGAATGTTTAGGTTAGGTATTGGGAAAAATTTCTTTGCTGAAAGAGTGGTTAGGCATTGGAACAGCCTGCCCAGAGAATTGGTGGAGTCACCATCCCTAGAGATGTTAATAAAACACAGTTGATGTGGCACTTTGCAACATAGTTTAGTGGCATCAGCATCTAAGAACAACAGTTGGACTAGAGGTCTTTTCCAGCATTAACAATCCAATGATTCTATGGTACCCAGACAAACTAGGGTGGACATTACTGCCTGACAAAACCACATCCATAATCCTGTGAATTACAGAGCATGCGTGGGTACAAGAGGAAGGTAACAGGAAAGATGCACACATTTTGGTGTGTAAACCTCAAACTTCTGGATGCCCTAGCAGAAATCAGGGTTAACCCATCTTAGGCTCAGGTAGACACTTGTTAACCCCAAATAATCCCCCATTGCTTCTGAAAAAATCACAACTCCCATCTTGCAACTGCAAATTCAGAGGCTGGTTGGTTTGTTTTTATTAGTAAGAGCACTTGCCCAGGAGCTTCTTACATTTTGTTCATTTTTTTCTTTCCTTCAAGTGCATCAATATGAAAGATAAATACAATCTTTAGGCAGTGTTTGGGAAAAAGCACATTAAGAGGGTAAAACATCAGTATTGTGCACGTTCAACAGTGCCAAATATTTGTCACGCTGCCTAAATCACCAACGAGAGACAAAATTGCTGATAATGCTGCACCTAGCTTCAGACCTTTGAAGAATAATCATCACAAATGAACAAGCTAGGAAAAAAATGTCAGCCCCTGAAATTAAAAAGAATAAACACAGACCATCATCAGGAGAGAAAAGGAAGAAAAAGCGTGAGACAGGACAATCACAAGATGCACATTTACATGCAGGAAGAATGGAGGGCAGGTAATCTTTCCCGAAACCCTACTCCTGTGTAGCACTTCAAAAATCTTTATGCCTGTAAATTGAGAATAAAAAATATAAAATTTATCCTGATGTTTATTATGTGTTCTTAACTCATTGCATACATCTGTTGTGAAAACTTATTTCCCACAAAAATCTTTTTAAAGTTATGCCATCTTTCCCATTTATTTCCTGGACCTTTCAAGTGACATCACTGAAGACTGAGTGGGAGAGGTTGACAATACTCTGTTAGCACCAAGGATATGCAGATTTTTCAGGTATAAAAATACTAGGTATTCTGAAGTGACAACTGTTTGTTCCTCCTTGCTGTAGCCCAGCCACACAGAACAGACAGGAAATGGTGGAAAACCACTGACACTTCCTGGGGTTCTTTTTCATATTAAATAGCCATATTAAAATAACGGCTAAGTTCAAAAGCTCATTTTTGCACAGATCTCCAAGCAACCATCAGATAGTAACAACATGCTTTCAAACACTAATGACCTCAGTTCCTGAAATTTCAATTTCAAGCCCAAGGAGCAAGTTACTGAAGTCAGAAACACAAGTTCTTGTAAATGTCTACAAGCTGCTCATTCCCTGGTTTTATAAATTTGACAAGGAGCATAACAAGACATTCCATCAAGAAAGGCTATTCAAAGCCAGGAGGGGAAAAAACAAGACCGACAAACACAACACAATACACCGAGAACAGCAAGAATTTTCACTGAGAAATAAGTTTTTCTGAAACTTGTAAGCTTTAAAAAGTCCTAAAGGGAAATGTAGGGGTTATTAGGAGTTAAGATCCAAAATTTCAAATTCTTCTGAACACCAAATTTGGCTAAATATTTAGTTTCAGAAAATTCTTATGAAATAATGTATGTTCAGTCTGAGGAGGTCTTGGGGGCACTGGTGGATAAAAAGCTGGACTTGAGCTGGCAGTGTATGCTTACAGCCTAGAAGCCAGCCATGTCCTGGGCTGTATCCCCAGCAGCATGGCCAGCAGGTTGAGGGAAGAGATTCTGCCCCTCTGCTCTGGGGAGACCTCGCCAGCAGTGCTGGGTCCAGCACTGGAGTCCTCAGCACAGGAGAGACATGGACCTGTTGGAGCAGATCCAGAGGAAGTCATAGAAATTATGGGGGGAATGGAACCCTTCTTCTGTGAGAACAGGCTGAGAGAGTTGGGGTTGTTCAGTGAGGAGAAGAGAAGTCTCCAGGGAGACTTTATTGTGGCCTTCAGTACTCAGAGGGGCATACAGGAAAGCTAGGGAGGGACTCCATCAGTGAATGTAGTGATAAGGCAAAGGGTAACAACTTTAAACTGAAAGAGAGGAAATTTAGATTAGCTATTAGGAAGAAATTCTTCACTGTGAGGGCAACGAGATATGGGAACAGGTTACCCAGAGCAGTTGTGTATATCCTACTCCTGCAAGTCTTCAAGGCCAGGTTGGACAGGGCTTGGAGCAATATGATCTAGTTGATCATATATGATCCCTGCCCTATGCAAGGGGACTGGATAATCTTTGAGGCCCATTCCAACCCAAACCATTCTATGAATTTATATATTCCCAAAGACAATACTAGATAAAATGCATGTCAGCTTTCATACACAGACACTTCAGGCTATAAAATTTATTTTTAAATAATATTTCTTTTTCTCTTACCCGTAGTAAAAGGAAATAAATTCACTTCCATTTCCTATTACAGAGTATTTACATAATGCATGAAAAACAACAAAAGACAGTGATTACCATTAATTAATACTATATGTAAGGCCAAGTTCATATCCTACCTGCTTGCTGATGTAAGGTTGTTACAGTTTCTGTGACCTTTTAGCTCATGTCCCAATGGCTCTGGAACAAATGAGATTTGATGAATGCAATAAAATCTTTTGCCTTCCACATATGGCTTAAACTATGTTAGGGAGTGCTGCAGCAGGAGGGCAGCTGAGCCCCATGACTGGCACACAAGTGCACAAAGCACTCAAAACTAAACTCAAGGGCAAAAATTCCCAACAAATCTAAGGAATGCTGGAAGAGAAGACACTAAAAGATGCAAACATTTTTAACAAACTGGAAAATACTACAAAGACCTACAGGTGGAGAAAGAACATTGTTAGCAAGAATACAGTCTATGGGGCTGCTCATGGAATATAACTGTCCCGCCTCCGAAAACAGGAAAATAATGACCTGCATTGTTCATTTGCAGTATGCACAGAATAATTTTTTTTTTTTAAATGCTGAACAGACACATCACTTCCTTCAGATCTGTATCTTGATGTTTGCTGAAATTTATGTAACAATTCAGCTCAAATAATCAAAAGACTGACAGCTGAGTAAATTGTAAATGGTAGACACTTCAGAAGCATCTGAAAAATTACAGTGTTCCTAAAATGCAATCTGGTGACTCTGGAAAGGTTCCTTGGCAGGAAACTAGAACCACAGACTCTTAGAGTAAAATCAGGCAGTTCCATTGCATATGAGATTTCAAGGCCTTTTTTTTTTCTTTTAAAGAATTATATGCAGGTTCCTACAATGACAGGGATTACATATTCTGAATGCAAACTAGGAAACCCACAACCTTCCTGGTAAGTAGTAACATTGTCATGTATTATGTGCCAGAGTTTTCCAAACAGGCTAATTTTTCCTGGATCGTTTGTGTCTGTGAGATGTTACCAAGAAGAGGCAATGATTACAAACTCAAAACATGAACTGATATTCATCTTCTTTCATCAGATTTTAAGGCGAATAAAATAAAACAGGATTTAACTATTGTAGTGGTTTTGCCCAGGCCACTTCCCTGGTAGCCAGATTGTAACCAGCTTGTAACCAGGGAAGTGGTCAGAAGGTCCCAGTATTCCATGCAATTCCACGTGACCAACAGTATAAATAAGGAGAGCAGAAGCCTGCTCGCTCTCTTCCCTCCGGTGGATTCAGAGACGCAGCTTCTCTGCTGTCGGTCCTGCCCGTGTGGGGGAGTGAGGCCTGGTAGGCCTTGGGAGCAGCGGTTCCTGTACTTCAACAATAGTAGTAGTGAGATTTATTTTCTTTAACTCGCATATCTGTTTCGGTCTCTCTTCTCTGCTTTCTTTTTCCCTTGTCCCTTTTTCCCTTCCCTTCTCCCTTACCCTTTCCCTTCCCCTCCCAGGGGGGCTATTTGGGGGCTCTCTTCACTTTGTATATGGTGTTGTTTAGATATATGTATTAATCGCTAATATACTTTAATTATTTTGGACTCTCTAATTGTCCTATAGCGTTTTCATTACTCTGAGAAGGAAGGGTGGGGGGGGAAGAAAGCTTACACTGTGAGTTTGGGTATTTGGCAGGAAGCCACGTCCAAACCATCACAACTATACAAGGTGTTTCATAAATGGCTGCTCCAAGGATAACACACAGGTTTTCTTCATCATGAAAAGTCAGCAAAAAACTTCCAGCGCTGTGATAACTTTAACTGCTGGTTTATGTAGTTTATGACAGGTCCTTATCATACAAAACCAGAAGTAATCAGGCCAAACAAAATAAACTTAAAACATTTAATATTCTTTGTCAGAGAGCTTCTAAGAAGCCTTGGGCTTTAAGGGAGCTCGTTTGGCATTACTGGCTTATTAATTGCAAAGAGGCAAGGATGGTTCTGAGAGAACTTGTCTGTAGGAAAATTTTCGAAGGCCACTTGTTCCAGATTAGACTCAAAAGGGCTTTTTAATAAGCAACTTGACTGTTTAATAACCACAAATAGAATGTTTTTCGAACCTACCAGTGTCTGTTTACGCTATGTTCCCTCAATTTCTCTGTGGCATTAGGTCACAGTGAAAAGAGGAAAAGAAAAAGAATTAAACAAGGTCTAAATCTTAGGCTGTTGCCTGCTCCTTCACTAGTCAAAATCCACAGCAGCCCTAGTGAGATCAGTGATACACATACAGACAAGATTAATACCACCTGCTTTCAGGTAGATTTAGTACTGTTCTGGGTGGTTAAAGAGTATCATTTGCATAATATTTTATTTTTTAGCCTTGAAGCAGCAAATGCAGCCACGAACAAGGCAGGATTTGACATGAAAATACATTTGAACCTTTTGTCATGTAATCAAAGACACTAAAGGCATAATTATAGTTTAACAGTTTTGTGACAATCAAATTACATCACAGTTTAACTACAGTGCTTGCAGAGAAAACAATCATTAGAATGCTCTAGATGTCACACCTCTCTTCTGAAAGCAACAAATTAGAGATGCCATTGCAAGGAAAAATTTTAGTGTTTTTGTTAAAAGGCATTTGAAATAATATTTGGTCTCAGTATATGCATGCAATTCTATTATTTATTCACAATTATTTGGTGGTTTCTGAAAGAACTAATCCAGTTTGTATTTCTAGGGTTTTAGAGGGTTTTAAATATTTTATTTATTTTTAAATTTTTTGCCTAATTTAACAGGTTTAACACGTATGCACTCCCCAGGTGAACAAGATTTATTGTTGGTCTACCAGTCTCTGCCCTCAGACTCAGAGACTTGCACCTTCATTCCAGGTATTCCACTTCAGAGCAGTTACATGTGGTAGCCAATATTACATTTAAATGCAATTTTTTCCTTTCTGAAGTTATTGAAAGCAGGTCACACTCTTTTGGTTGATTTCATTCAAGTTTCAAGTTGAGCTTAAGAGCTTATGATAACAAAGAATAATATGTGGAAGAATCCAAAAGGAAGAAGCCACTTAGAGCATCCTGATACAACAGCATATCTGTATATAACCATATCAGGGTAACATTATCCTAAGGGTAACATCATCCCCATTTTCAAAAAGGGCAGAAAAGAGGACCCAGAGAACTACAGACCAGTGAGCCTCACCTCTGTGCCTGGGAAGATAATGGAATAAATTGTCATGCAAGCAATGATAAGGCACATGCTAGACAAAGAGGTGATACTAGAAAACCAGCAAGGATCCACTAAGGACAAATCATTTCTGACCAGTCAGTTGGCCTTCTACAATGGAGTGGCTGCAGCAGTCAACGAGGGAGGACCAATACCAACTGATATAGTCTACCTGTATTTCTGCAAGGACTTTGACTAGGTTCTACATTATATCATTATCTTTAAATTGGAGAAATATGGATTTGAAAGGTGGACCACTAGATGGATAAGTAATTGGCTGAATGGGCATGGCCAGAGAGTTGCAGTCAGTGGCAACAAAGGTCAAGGCTGCTGAAGAGGTGAAGAATATTCAACAGGCTAAGTAAAATTCACTGGGGTTGACTACCTAAGCGGTTCCTAACAAAAGTATGTTTTAACAAACCATGATTGGCATGGAGATGAAGAAGACAAATTCTGTCTTTTCCAAGCTTGAAGAAAGGCCTTGGGACAGAGAAAACATCCTTCTTCTTGATGTGAGACCATAGGAGAAAATATCCACAGACTAATATCAACAGAGTGGTACCAACTGTTGCCACGAGAAGATGCATCAGAAAAAACATCTACTAAGGGTTAAAGTGCCCTATAAATACTTAACTAAAACCTTTAGAGATAAGGAAATACAGTTATAGCTTTTGTGTAATTGCTTGATTATTGATATGCACTTTGCCCTGCTTTAAAATCACTAATTCAAGAAGCTACTGAGAATAAACATATGAATATCACTTTGCTTATGAAAAATCATAAAATAAAAAAGGGGAATGTATGTCATTATAGGCCAATAAAGCCAGGCTCCTACAAAAGAGAAACTAGACAAGGCAGAGGTCAGTTTCTCACAAGAAATAGTTAGGTAGCCTGAGAGACAGAGTGGGAGTCAGTTAGCAGAAGTCTTGCAGCTGCACACAAAGGCCTTGACACCCTACACAGTCTTAGCATGCTATCCTCCCCACAACTCACAGCACCAGTCTTATCATATTTACATGTATTTGTAGTGTACTGTTTTTATCACATTTATAGTAGTTGTTTTTATCTATTAAGTGTTACTTGTTAATTGGTCGGCATCCTTTGTATATGTAAGTGTCACTTGCTAAATCGTCAGTATACTTTGTGTATGACTCACTAATTGGTCAGTGCCCTTTCTGTATGAAGGTAATTGGTCATTATCCTTTCTGTGTAAGAGTACAAATTCCAGCTTCTGGAACAATAAAGTTGATTCTGATTCTGATTGCCATAAGCAACCAGGGTCCATGCCCTCATACGCCACAGCTTGGCATTTAATTTGAAGGTGCAAGTGCAGCAGGAAAGAATAACCTCAGAGCTGCAGTGTAAGGTGCCGTGTTGCAACAGCAAAGCTTTATTTCAAGGGTCTAGAAGATATTTAATTTCAATAGACTTTAGAGTGAAATCTGGCTTGAGAGCCAAGTGCTACAGAGAAGACAGTTTGTACGGATGTGAGAGGTTGTGAGCTAAGAAAGCAGAGATAGGACCACCATGGCAGTTAGTCCTGCAATGCAGGAGCTCACACAAGTTCAAGCATCTTGGAATGATTGTGACATTTTGCTTATGAATATCTGAAAGGGGAGAGAAGCACTGAAAAAAAGTGTGCTATAGGCTAGGAAGGAGAGGACCAAAACAGCCGCTTTTGCAGATATAATATATCCTTGAAGTCCCCTCAAATCTTTGGGGGACCCAGAGGCAACCCACAACCCGGGGCAGATGGGCTGCCCTGAGAGGCAAGGGCACACCTGTATAAAAACCACATGGATTTCATACATGAGAGCGTGAGAAGCTTGTCTTGAAAAATCACCAAGGACTGTATTCTGCTAATATTCTGTTTTCTCCAAGTGCAAAAAACAGAACAAAGAAACTTGAGAAGTGTGTAACAAAGGCACATTCTGTAAAATTATTTTACTAAAACAAAGCCCTATAGAAATAAATACCTGAAAAAAATATCAGTATAGTTAAATAGGAGGAAAAACCCACAGCCCAAAACAAACACATCTGTAAACATCTGCAAGGTAATAGAGTCAACAAGAAGCAGCATAAACTCATAAAGAATTAATCCTGCCAGATAACACTGTTTAATATAACTAAAGTCTGAAGGAAAGAAGCAACTAGCTCATTTTGCTCCATTGGGTATTCTCAAGAAGTCATGCTTGAAAATTAATTCAAGCTAATGGGAGCGAAACACAGGCATTATAGTATAAAACCTACCTGGAAAACTACAAATAAAGTGTTATAACACATGAAAAATGAAGGAAAGAAGAAATGTTAAATCTAGGGTGTTTTATAATGCTAATTAATCACCCAAAATAGAAGTAAAGTAATGGAGCTTGAGACAAAATTAGTAGGCACTGCAAGGGTAGTCAAAGAATAGAGAAAGAAACTTAGTAGTAGAAATATTTCCTGAAATAAAAAAATGTCATTGGAAAGATGAAGAAAAGCGATTTCTCTGAAATTAACAGGAATTTTGCCAGAATTGAGATTATATCAGGACATAGTAGACAATAGTTTCCTGTGAGTTTGCAGCATTGCTTATTTCAGCGATGAAAATTAGCTAATCAAATTCAGGCTGTATCTGCACCAGCATTGAAGAACACATTTCAGAGAGCGCACTTCAATTTGACACTGCTCTGTAAAGGCAACAATCACGTAGCAGAGACTGTAGCATCCACTAACGCATGAAAGATTTTGTTGCTTCTCACTGTACTAATATCATATAATTTTAGGGGCCATCAAATGAAGACAACAGAAAATGTTTGGGACTCAAGGGCTTTAAAGCTTTGTGATTGTATCTCATCTATCAAACACCAGGAAAGTCTCATGAGAAAAAGCTGCTGAAGTCCCAACACTTACATTTTTTTGTCCCAGTTGCTTCAAATGCTGCAAGAAAAGACAACTTATTCCCATTTTTCTTAGAGGCTTGTTGGCTTAAGTGTACTCCAGTGTCCTTCTACATCCCAGACCAGCTGGGTGACTGTCTGCAACCAACACATCCAGGCAGGAGACAGGGAAATTCGGAGGAATTTTGTCTCTCCTGAATACATAAGTTTGCATAGCCACATGCTACCCCTGTCTAGCCCCAGCCCAGCCTGGTCTTCTCATGAGAGAGGTGAGGACAGGTGTGGGAGGGGCCACAGCCAGCATGGCTGATTCAAACACCCCAGGAGCGCAGTGATCTGTGATCCCTGCACACCAGAAGAGGTCAGTCAAAGAGCGGGGTTAGTCATACGGGCATGTTGCCACAGCCTGTGAGGTCGGTCTCTTGTAAATATCCAGGCATGGTTGTAACTTGGCTGAGGGCTGCTGTTAAAAAAAATGTGGGCACCCAGACAGAGGCCCCATGCAAACATGTCAGCATCCAGGCCCCTGGCTGTGGAGAGTGCCAGAGCCTGGCATTTGCAATGGAAGGTAGATGAGATAACACCTCTATCAGATGTGGACAGGTGACTGATCTGCTCAGTATGGTGGCTGAGCTGAAGGAAGAAGTCATGACGTTACAGACTATAAGAGAATGTGAAAAGGAGATAGAATGGTGGAGCCAGGCTCTGCCATCCCTGAGAGGGGCAGGAGGTGAGGGCTGCACAAGAAGCAGGGGATCCCACGCCCTCTTGACGCCTGAAAAAGGATGACCCAAGAGTTGAGGGGGGAATGGATGCAGATCCCTCCCTGAAGAAGCAGGAAAGGCAAGAGAGACCCCTCCCACCCTCCCCTGTCTTCCCATTCACCCATACACAACAGGTAAAGGGCTCTAGAAAAAGAAAACTGGGCAAAGGTGAAAGACAAAGGCATAAAAGATACAAGTGAGAGGAAAAAAGGTTCATGGCCGTGGCAGAAGGCAAATGCCTTCCTTGCATGCAAACAGGTGAGAGGACAAAAAGTTCATGGCCATGGCGGACAGCAAGTGCTTTCCTTGCCTGCCTCATCTTCTCAGGTGCCTCTGAAAAATCAATATGAGGCCCTACTGGAAGACAGCCAGTCTAATGGGGATGTGGATGACATGCAACCTATACCAGAGGTCTTGCCGCAGTCAGTTAGGCTTTCTGGATGTATAACAAATTTTTCCACAGAGAAGAAGAGAAGAGTTGTGATTGTTGGAGACTCACTCCTAGAGGAAACAGAGGGTCCAATATACAGGGTTGACCCTCATCACAGGGAGGTCTGCAGCCTTCCTGGAGCCTGAATTAGGGATATTACTAGGGAACTTCCCAACATGGTGCAGTCATCAGACATTTATCCACTTCTGATCTTTCAGGCAGGTGGAGAGGAAGCTGCATTCTGAAGGGAAAAGAAGAGAGATTTCAAGGCCTTGGGACAGTTGGTAAAAGGGTCTGAGGCCCAAGTTATTTTCTCTTCCCTACTTCCAGTACCTGATCATGATATGGAATGGAGAAGAAGAATTCAGTCCATAAATACCTGGTTCTGAGACTGGTGCTAAAGGCAGGGCTTTGGGTTCTTTGATAATGGCTGGTATTACAAGATACCAGGCCAGAAGATAGGAGGTGGGTGTCGAGGGTAGAGGCTGGGCCAACCACCAACCCACGAACAGATGCTCTCTATTACCCCCCCCTTTCCCCATCAGGAAGGAATAGGGGATAAGAGAGGCAGAGAGACTTGTGGATTGGAAAATAAAACTAAAACTACTTTAATAATAATAACAATGTTAAATGAAATATAAACAAATATATATAGAACCCAAAACCGAACCCAAATCCCCTTTCAATGGTAACCATGTCACTACTGGTGCTTGCAGCACCAGGCATCCCGATACCAGATGAATCCGGCTACCCTGGGGGGCGTGGACCTGGTGCCAGATGCCCGAATCAGGAATCCCAAATCCGGTATCCCAAATCTTGAAAGGGAAACCGCTCCAAATAAGAATTGCATTTAATCCTCTGCACTGTCAAAGTTAGCTGGGTTTTGGTGCATTTGTTATTGGATGGTTACTATCTTAATCAAGGTATCACGCCAGCTGAGATTTCATTCCACAGAAAAGTATAACGTATCAGCATTATTAGTTTTATGAGAGAGTTGGGGTTGTTCAGTCTGCAGAAGAGAAGGCTCCAAGGAGACCTTCTTCTGGCCTTCCAGTATCTGAAGGGGGCCTACAAGAAAGCTGGTGAGGGACTTTTTAGGAGGTCAGGTAGTGATAGAACCAGGGGAAATGGGTGTAAGCTAGAGGAGGGTAGATTTAGATTAGCCATTAGGAGACAGTTCTTCACTGTTAGGTTAGAGAGACAGTGGAACAGGTTGCCCAGAGAGGCTGTGGAAGCCCCATCCCTGGAAGCTTTTAAGACAAGGCTTGTTGGGGCCCTGGGCAACCTGATCTCGTGGATGGTGTGCCTGCCAGGCAGGGGGATTGGAACTAGATGATCTTTAAGGTCCCTTCCAACTCTGATAATTCTATGATTCTATGATATCATTAGGTTTACAAGATGTATTTTCTATACCTTTGTTTTATGTGAGATCAATTACTTTCCAATCTTGTAGTCATCATTCAAAACCTGTAGCAGTATTTTACAGCCATAACCAAGAGCAGGGTAAATCAAGCCAACACCAACTTACATCACCTTCTCTCTGTTCAGCTATATACACATAAGTAACATTCAGCCATATGTGCATAATTAATGTTCAGCCTTTTGTATTTCCTCTATATTTCAACATATACTAAACAAAAAGAATAGAAGTCAGTTCAAGCCTGTGATGGTTTGGCCCAGGCCTTTTTCCAGGTAACCAGCTTGTAATCAGGGAAGCGGTCATGTTCCCAGTATTCCATGCGATTTTTACCTAACCCAGGGTACAAACAAGAAGGGGGAGAAGCCTTCACCCTCTTCTGGTGGATCCAAAGACGCAGGTTCACTGCTATCGGTCTTGCCCATGTGGAGGAGTGGGGCCTTGTAGGCCTTGTAGGCCTTGGGAGGCGGAGGTTGCTGACAGTCGGTAGGTGTGATTCTGCTATCTCAAGGAGAGTTGTAAGATTTATTTCATTAGTTCTATCCTGGGTTTCAAGTTTTGGTTTTCCTTTTGTTTCTTTCCCCTTTTTTTCCTTTTTCCCTTTCCCTTTCCGCTTCCCTTTCGGGGGGTGTTTGGGGATTCCCTCTGCTGTGTATATAGTATTCTAATTGTATATAACTGCTATATATGTAAATGTATTAATCTTTGATATAATTCAGGTTGTTTTGGGCTCTTTAGTTTTTTTCTTGCAGCTTTTCTATTGCTCTGAGAGGGAAGTGGTGGGGGGGAAGGCTTGCGCTGTGAGTCTGGGCATTGGCAGGGAGCCAGATCCAAACCATCACAAAGCCAGAAAAGTGTCTTTGCCCACTCTCAAGTAATGCAAGTCACCAGCTTACAAATGGCTATGCATATAGCTGCCAAACCCCATCACTGCTAACTAATAATATAAGTAGATTTGTGGCTGGTAGTTTTCCCTAAAAAATTCTTTATTATATTCAATGCTGACAAGTTACTTCTTGTATCCTGTTTCTTGACCAGTTCCTGCTCCTAATATCTAATTAAACACCTCTTACTATCCATTTTCCCTTGTTATTTTGTATATTTGGGAATTTTATTGTCACAGTGTGCTTAATGTTAGGTGCAGATGTATCAGTGCCTTTATTCTGCAGGAAGATCCATTTTCCTCTTGACTGTGGGCTTCAGCGTATACAGTGAGATGTTCTAGGCAGTTACAAAATGTGATTTATTTTTTCCATTTAGACAGACATCATCTTCCTTCCTACTTGGGCTAATAATCTTTGCAGCTTTTATAATGGAATTTTTAAAGCAGTAAAAATGTAATTGGTTGGATTTTATTCTAAGCTCATCACACATACAATGAAGTTATGATCTTTGTATGTGACTGAGCCTCTATTTTCAGATCCATGTTTCATTTTTAACCAGCCAGAGCAAGGTCTAGTGTAGATTTTTCCCTTGTAAGGCACAGCAGAAAAATTTGCAGCCTAGAACGTGCTCTAAGTTTTTTATTTTAAGAAGGGTCCTGCCTTGCACAAAGAAAACCATCACCAGGGGCTTTGGGAGAGCTGGACAGTGTAAGCTCTACGCTTCCACCAAGGGATCAGATTCCTAAGCTTATCAAGGAACAGTGTCCTGGCTTTTTCTGGGGTCCCTCCACAAGGGGAAAGGAAAAGTCTCAAACCCACTACAGAAAGCGTGCTGGCTGCTCTGCAAATATTCAAGCCAATAAATGATTTCTGATCAGAGCCTCAGAAGTGACATATGCATTCCTCTCTCCCAAACTCTGCAAAACAAGTCAGACCAAGAGGTTTTAATATTCTAACCACACAAATATTGCTACAAGGTTTCAGCAATGCAGCGCAGACATAACTGTACCCAAAAATGAGCTATTCTAGGCCCTCCTGCCTGATTTTCCAGGTTCCTAGCAGTGACATGGAGATAATTACAAATTCTCTTCCCTCCATATCCTTTTGTGTCTCAACTAATTTTGTTCATAACATCTTAGTTTTACTACAAATGAACACTCGCTTGTTCTGTGTTTCAACCTTTCTTTCTATGCAAGTTGAACACTCTCCTGTATTTTTACCCTTGTGTCTGCAAAAATTTGTTTTCTGACATGAGTCAGAGGTTAAAATCACTGTTCTCTTCTTGTGGTAGCCTGCCTCACTGAATGGGCCCCATCTAGAAAGAGACAAAAGAGGAGCTTGACCTCTGCAGGACCCTGCTTTACCCTTGAGGCAAGGACACACAGAGTAGGCACAGAGATAAACAAAGTTTGGATAGCCAATGGCAAGGGGTTGGTAACAGGGGGTAACCAATGATGACACAATGTTTTGTTTTGGATGCTGACCCTGGAGGGTATAAAGGTGGAACTGTGGTAAATAAAGTTTGCTATGCTGCAGAAGAACTGTATTGTGGCCAACATCTTCCCTGGGGTAACTTATGACTAGAGCATAAAATTCCCTCTGAAGAAAAAGATGTTCCTTGTCATAAGGAATCTCCAGATGTTTCTTACCTAAATGGCTGATACATCTCAGACAGAGATCCTCCTCAGCACCCAGGGCAGCTCCTCCATAGCTGTCTTCAAGAACAAAAGCGAAATCACAAGCCTGATGAATTTGTATAGGTTTTGAGCTGCATAAAGGACTTTCCACATATTTATACCCACAAAAGCCCAGGCACATCTTTGCCAGGATTAGACTCAATGTTTCACTTTTGTTCAAGGTTAAGCAAGGAGAAATGGAGCCTTCACCCAGAGCCATTTTCTCCTACAGGGACACTTTCCAGACTTCATGAGAGTAACCCCTATACTGAGGGCCCCAGTTCATCATCTATTTGAGACCAGATGATTGTCCTTTGAAGCTATGACTGATCTTTCATAAAAGTAAGATTTGCATGAAATGCCAATCCAAACTTCAAAACAGGTCTGACCTTTTCCAAATACAGAAAGTTTTTAGATCTAGAAAACTGAAAACTTTCTGTATGTAATTTGCCACAAAGGAATCCAAAATAGTTGAGGAGTCCTGTATGAAGCTGGATCCTCATTAGCATTTACTTTCAGATCTTTACCAATAAGCCACAATACAGCTGGGGAAAGGTCACTGAAGTGTTTCTGTAAAGAGCACTTTCAAAGTGACCTAATGTTGATGAGTCTTATTCTTGACCTACTTTGCTTAAAAAAGCAAAAACTTAACTCTGATAATGACTGTTGGATTAGAAGACAAAAACAGTAGGGGTGGCCTGCATTTTGCCATGAGATCTGCCCCAAACCAAGACATGGGGCTGTCTGGAGGACTGCACTGTTATTCATGCACTAACTGCTCTGAGAGCAAAGCTATGAACCTCATGAGCATATCTAGAGGTTCCAATTTCACGTGTCACACCAGATGATGGGGAAATCAGACAAAGAAAATGTTGAATTTTTGATCTAAACAAGTGATGGACAAATATCTTAAGGCACTTAAGGGTAATCTGGCAGCTTTCACCAACTCCAGAGGAAGAATAGAGACACATACACCCCAGCCACCACTGTTCCCTCATATCAGACAAGGGCTATAAATCCTCCTTGCTCCTATAAGCTTTCTGTCTCTGTTCAAGCAGATTTTTTTTCAATAGGACCTTGTGCAAACTGAAGAACTAGAAAATGCTGACTTCTTCCTTGAATTCTGATTTAACTTCTAGGAGAAGAACTGTTCAAGGCATTCACATCTTAATACAGATATAAAGGGTAGCCCCAGTATCAATGACAAGGGAAAAAATGTAACTACATCCTGGCTAATTATATACTGTAAACTCTGACAATGAACTTTCAAAGTCTAATCTTGTTCACATTTCTACATTTATATATAAATTAAAAATTTACTAGTGAATTCAGGTGACCTTTTTTCTCTTCAATACATAGATTTGGAAGAATAAAAAGCTAGTGAACCCAAGAAAGAGAGATAAAACATAAGCAGTAACAATGCAGAAATACAACAGCAATCTTAGAATCATAGAGTTGTCAGAGATGGAAGGGACCTTAAAGATCATCTAGTTCGAACCCCCTGCCTGGCAGGCACATCATCCACGAGATCAGGTTGCCCAGGGCCCCAACAAGCCTTGTCTTAAAAGCTTCCAGGGATGGGGCTTCCACAGCCTCTCTGGGCAACCTGTTCCACTGTCTCACTAACCTAACAGTGAAGAACTGTCTCCTAATGGCTAATCTAAATCTACCCTCCTCTAACTTACACACCAATTCCCCCTGGTTCTGTCACTACCTGACCTCCTAAAAAGTCCCTCACCAGCTTTCTTGTAGGCCCCCTTCAGATACTGGAAGGCCAGAAGAAGGTCTCCTTGGAGCCTTCTTTTCTGCAGACTGAACAACCCCAACTCTCTCAGTCTGTCCTCGTAGGAGAGGTGCTCCAGTCCTCTGAACATTCTCGTGGCCCTTCTCTGGACTCGCTCCAGCACACCCATATCCCTCTTGTAATAGGGGCTCCAGAACTGGACACAGTATTCAAGGTGGGGTCTCACAAGAGCAGAGTAGAGGGCGGGGGGACGATCACTTCCTTCGATCTGCTGTCCACACTTTTCCTCATGCAGCTCAGGATACCGTTGACCCTCTGGGCTGCAAGTGCACACTGGTAGCTCACGTTGCGCTTCTCATTCACCAACACCCCTAACTCTCTTTCCGCAGGGCTGCTCTCAAGCCAGTCCTCGCCCAGCCTGTATCGGTGCTTGGGATAGCCTGGACCCAGATGGAGGACCTTGCACTTGGTCTTGTTGAACTTCCTGAGGTTGGCATGGGCCCACCTCTCCAGCCTGTCCAGGTCCCTCTGGATGGCATCCCTCCCCTCCAGCTTATCAACTGTTCCACAGAGCTTGGTGTCATTGGCAAACTTGCTGACGGAGCACTCGATGCCACTGTCCATGTCGCTGATGGAGATGTTAAACAAGACTGGTCCCAGTACTGATCCTTGAGGGACTCCACTCGCCACTGGCCTCCACTTGTCATGGATTCATTGACAGCCACTCTTTGGGTGCAGCCATCGAGCCAATTCCATATCCACCGAGTGGTCCATCCATCAAACCCACTAGCTTGGAGACCAGGATGTCATGTGGGACAGTGTCAAAGGCTTTGCTCAGGTCCAGATAAGGACGTCCGTTGCTCTTCACTTGTCTATTGATGTCACGACCTCTTCATAGAAGGCCACCAGATTTGTCAGGCACGATTTACCCTTGGTGAAGCCACGTTGATTATAACCAATTACCTCTTCATTATCCTTCTGCCTCAGCAGTTCCCCCAGGAGAATCTGCTCCATGATCTTACCAGGCACAGAGGTGAGACTGACTGGCCTATGGTTTGCAGGATAATCCTTCTTCCCCTTTTTAAAAATGGGGGTTATGTTTCCCCTTTTCCAGTCAGTGGGGACTTCACCAGACTGCCATGACTTTTGAAATATAATGGAGAGTGGCTTAGCAACCTCGTCCGCCAATTTTCTCAGTGCCCATAGGTGTATCCCATCGGGTCCCATGGACTTGTGAACTTTCAGGTTCTTCAGGTGGTCACGAACCTGATCTTCACTTACCACGGGCAGTTCTATCTTCCTGCCCCTGCCATTATCTCTCTTTGACCTTGGGGGTGCAGCGGGAGCCCTTGCCAGTGAAGACTGAAGTAAAGAAGCTGTTGAGAACTTTGGCCTTCTTCATATCATGTCACCAGTTCTCCTGTTTCTTTTCTGAGGGGGCTCACACCTTCCCTAGTCTTCCTTTTTTCATCAATATGTTCGTAGAAATGTTTCCTATTACCCTTGATCTCCCTGGCTAGATTTAACTCCCATTGAGCTTTATCCTAACCAATTCCCTTGCTCTCCTGACAGCTTCCCTGTATGCTCCCCATTCTAGTTGTCTTTTTTTCCACTCTTTGTAAAGATTCTTTTTATGAGACAGCGTGTCCAGGCACATCTTGTTCATCCAGGCAGGTCTCCTAGCACTCTTTCCTGCCTTTCTCTTTGTCGGGATACATAGCTCCTGGACACGGAGAAGGTGATCCTTGAATACTGACCAGCTGTCCTGGGCCCCCCTTCCCTCTAGGGTTTTGTCCCACCGTACTTGACCATCAAATCCCTAAAGCCATCAAAGTCTGCATGTCCAAAGTCCAGGGTCGTGAGCCTAAAACATACCCTCCTAGGAGCCCTGGAATTCAAGACCCTCAGGGCTCCTGGGAGGATATGTTCTAGGCTCGCAACCCTGGACTTTGGACACACAGATTTTGATTGCTTCAGTGATTTGATGGCCAAAGTACCATGGGTACTTGTCTCAGAACCAAATGTATATAGGCTGAAAATAAGTTAAGGGCTCTGGTGAAAGTAGCAGTCTATAGCTGGAAAGGAGAACAGAGATAGGAAGAAGGCAAAAAGGATTTACCACATATAAAGAACTCTACTGTTATTTCTTTACTGCAGTATAGCAGGAGACCGAAGGAAGAAGATGCTCTATGTAGGAAGAGACACAGGCACATTTCTGACATCACTGAGACTACAGTAAAAATATGAATAGTTTCAGCAAAGATGATAGAGTGACGAATAGCAAACAAACAAAAATAATCAGTACCATTCACAGAGGGCATTTTTAAGGGAAAAAAAATGTATTTTTAGGCACTGAGAGCAGATGCCACTGCATAAAACATATACGGACACACAGATGAAAAAATTAAGCCAGCTGTTGAAGTTTAATTCCTCTCCTTCCATGCTCCAATATGCTCTAAGCCACTAGAGACTGTCAGACTCCCCTGTCTTGGGGAATTAAAGGCAGATTTGATGAAAAGGCTGAACATTGTTAGTAGCTGTCATTGAGACTGACATATTACTACTTGGGTTGCTGAACTTAAAATTGGAGCAGCTGAAGATGTTGGACTTGCTGAGCTGCCTTTCACAAGCTGCTGTGTTATATGCAGAGCAGGAAGACAAAGCCAGTCTTGCTCACTATGCTAATTAGAATGCACAATAAAAATTAAATTGCTTGTGCATTACACATGTTTGCAAACCTGGGGAGGAAGCAGTCTTTCATTTAAGAAAAGAAGGAGGGAAGAGGGAAAACTATTTTTCCTTTACCTTATTTGTGTTAAAAAATTCTACCAGTACAAATTAATAACGCATATGTAAATCAGACTTCATGATTTCTTATTGCATTAAGCTGCCAGTGTGTTTCTAGTAATAGATTCAGAGCATTCATTTATTTTACACTGAACTTCATTATTGGCATTGTAAGGAAATATCCATTTTTATCAGGAAGAAAGTTAACATATTGTTGAGCAGAAGAGCAAAATTTAGTTTAGTCTTTTTGTATAAGCCATATTGGAACAGACCGAATTTGTTCCTTTGGAGTATATCAAAATCCAGTATGGATTCCAGATCCTATTTACAGCGGTACAGACTTAGGGCCCAATCCTTGCAAAGATTTTCTCCGCATGAACGAACCCTCTTCTGAATTTCAGTTGCAAGATGAAGACACAACAAAACACTTTTGACAGCACAAAATACTTCCAGGAAAAAATAAGGTAGCTTTTAAAAAAAGATTTAGCAGTAATGTTTCAGGTTACTGTTAACACCTATCACTTATTATCTAGAATTTGGTAAAATTTTTAAGCCTAAGAATCATCTATTGTTTTTGACAGGGGTATTAAAACACTTCTCTGAAGTTTCATGATTTGCTCTCTGCATGATTCATCAAGTTGAAAAACAATGTAGATCATTACATTAAATTGGACATCTCTTCATAATTTTCACGCATTAGGCTTTCTTCTGCTGAGCGCAGCTTTCAAAAGTTTACATTATCCTACAGACCATGGACAGAAACTTCAAGACTTTTTCCAGACTAAACTTAAAGGAAAGTTTTGAGTTCTTAAAAATTTTTTTTAAATCTATCTAGGCAAAACATAAGGTAGACAAAAGTCTTCACAACTTTGCAGACACTCCTGATCCCAGGGAATGCCAAGCAGGCAAAGGCCAAATACTAGAACCATCCCAAAACCCTATGAAAGGACTATTCAGGACAATTCCCTACTCACAGAGGCCGAATGAAGTGCAGCTCACATTACCATGTATATGATTTCTGGGCAGATAACAGCTCAAACAAGGCTCTGGAGTGCCACAAACCTACAGATGGGCTCATCTTTACTGCATGACATCAACTTAACTTTACATGAGTAAAACATGAAATTAATTGAATAATTTTTAGAAATGGTGTTAAGCCTTCGATCTTTAAATGAATAGTTATCCAAAGGCAGCCCAAAACCAGGACATAGATGCTACCTATCCCCAGGTGATGACTGCTGATTTCCTTGACTTTTTTGATGTAGGAGTGGATGCACTACTCAAATTTCTGAAGACTGCTTTAGGCACTCATTAACTTGCTACGATGACATGCAGCACTAACTTTCCAGCATTTAAGTGTGTCAATACATACACTGGGTTTTGTTAATTAGAATAAAGGAGAAAAGGTTGTTAGACTAAATCAATTATTTTTGAAGTAATTTTGCATCTTCAGACTGGCTATTGCCTCACCATTCATGTTGGATACCAGCTTCTTTCACAGCTGGCAGGAAGCAGCACTCGTGCTTCTATCCCCACCACTGCATTTGGCCAGTTGTGCCCTGCATGCTAGAGGAAAGGGCATGGTCTCATACACGGTAAACCAGCTCTCAGGAACTGGAGATATCCATCTTGATCTGCCTCACTTGTACAACAACTGAATAAGAGTATAACTCAAGTTGTAGAAACCTTTTTCCTCAGTTTCACAGCAACTAAAACTGGTAATAGCACTGAACTCCTTTCCCACTTCATGTAACACATTGCTGCCTGAAGTGACCTACCTGCGTACGCCAATTAATAACTGAGGAAGACCAGGACAACAAACTTTTTCAAAGCATTTATAGTTATGTCTTTAATGCACAAGACCAGATTTTTACTTTTTCTTAACTACTGTACTTCTGTACACCTTGTTTGGAAATGAACTAAAGAAGCAGAGGAGTCATTAAGGCAGCAGCAGAAGAGAACATGACCAGTTCTTGAACAAATGAATAAGATTGCTGACTTGATCGCAATGTGTAAGTTAGCAGGGAGGTCTTTTCAGGGTCCAAGCATTAGGATGAGACAGAGACTTTTTAGCTACGTGACAGAAGCTTTGCTTTCAATCACCACCAGAGGACAGCCAACTGTCGAGCCTCATGACAAGCCCAACCTCAGCTAAAAGCTTTAAAAGACCCAGGAGCTAACCAACAGACATTGTGCAAGGGGGAGACTATGCTGGAGCATTTAAATAGTTGTTTGGGGGATTTACTCTTGGCAGTGGGACAAAACAGGACATGGGCTTTAAGGACACAGTGGAAGTGACTTAAAGAAGGGTAGAGGTAAGAAAAAACAGTTTGTGTTTTCAAACAGAAGTTGTAGGTTTGAGTTACTTTCTAATGAATACTTCATGTTCAACAAGAGACGCAGCAGACAGAGGGTGCCCTGGGGTGCCTGGAAAGTCAGGAGAGTCATGTAATTTCTAAACCAATTTTGGTACTACATTAAGAAGCTTCCTGGGTTTTTTGTCTGCTGATAAGCTTGTCAGGGAAGAAATTCTGGGACCAAGCTCAAATATTCGACCTAAAGCAGTAAATCTGCTTTCTAAATTTCAGCAAATTTAGAGGAAACTCCATTGCCTACCTCTATTTCTTTTATATCTATACACTGCTGTAAAGGTTCTCATCAGTAACTTTTCTTAACATTGGTTCTTAATCATACAGTGCACACTTCTTTTATAGAGGATGTTAAAATCCACTTTAATGAAGGATATTTTACAAGCAAGTAGTCAAAGAAATGTGTGTAACCTTTAATATTTGCAGTGGTACCTAGACTTTCTTCATAACATTCTCCAGACAACTGCTGTCTTATACAAGATTTTCCTTCATTTACTCTTCCTATGATACTTCAAGAGACCAAAAATGGACTAATACCCTGAAATTCCTTTCTAATCCATGATAGATATCACAAATAAAGGAGAAAAATTGCTGTCAGAACACAACTTTCATTTTAACAAACATTTTAACAAAGAGTGGAAAAAGCTAGCACAGAAACTCAATATAGTTTAATAAATAACATATTAACACCTACTTCTGGTTGTCTGGCTAGTCACGCTGTACTCCTAACAGCTCCTTGCCACAACTCAGTACAGACTTGGCTGATTGCAGTCTTGACTGATTACAGCCAAGTACTATGTATTTATTAAAACAGACACACACTCATCTTGGTGAACACCACAGACTACATCAAGTATCCAAGCTGAAATTCTGCAAGCGTCCTACAAAGCCAGTTGAATAGAGGCAGTTTGGATCCCTCCTCAAATTGTCTTCATTTTGCTTAAAATCCTATATTTAATTCAAAGTCCTTAAGTAATAACTTAAGCATATAGCTTCATGATTATATAGGGAATAAGCAGATAGTTTTGTGATCATATAGGGAATACATACACATGCCTCAGCAGCACCATGCTAATGCTAATCTCATGGACAAATTAATAAAGACAAAAGGGGAAATTTTGCACAGTCCAGAAGAAATTCCTTCATCTTTTTGGTTAATAATCTCAAATGGACCTTACTTGTTTTTTCTTTTCCCCTGGAAATCTAGCTGAAATACCTTTTATAAAGGTTGAGAAGGTTTGAGGATCAAAAGGAGGACAAAAATCTCAATTTCTGTCACTCCTACAATGCACAGAAGTAGAATGGCACAATATTTCCTCTAACTGAGATAATACAATCGCTAGTTTGGACCAGACTACAGAACATGCTAATACTTTGACCCTAATGAGGATATGTTACTTCTGCAAATCAAAAATTACAACAGAAATCTCCAGAAACTCTCATGTTTTCTCATCAGTTCCTCATCTAACAAGCTGATCAGTTGACGAAGACAACACATCACTTCAAAACAGCCGCTTTCCCAAACTGCAAGGACCTTTACTGAACACTATTTGGAAAATAATGTCTAGTTTGACTCATCTCACTATCTTTAACCTTGACTGACAAGACCTTCAAAACATTCTAAAGAACGTTTTATTGCAGCAAGAGACACACAACATCCCTGTCACCATTATAACTGAAGAAAGTCTCATTATTTTTGGGCATTGCATCTAAATGTATTTATAAGTGTCATTGGAGTAGACAGAAAATGAAGACACTGGCAATAAAGGCTTTAAAAAATGAGGTAGAAAAAAACAACTTTTCGGCTTACTGCAAGTCATTTGAATAAGGCCATATTATGAAACTGCAAGAGACAATTCTGTTTAGGAAGATTGAGTGAACTGTTCCATTACCAAAAAAATATCAAAACCAGTAGGTACCAAATTATGGATTACTTATGCAAGTGGCACTGGGAAAGAGCCACATGTGCAGTCACAGTCACAGGCAGCAGAGGAGGTGGGAACCCCTCCATGACACAGGGATAGAGGATCAAAGGCAGTGGGATCTAAGCTATAAGATCATTGTCCTAAACACTTTCACTGCATGTATTTGAGTTGTTTCTCTAGGAGCAATTCAAGCTTGGTCCTGCCCCTCCTCCAAAATGTTAATCCAAACTGCTCTGAACTTCATGGTAAGTTCCTGATCCTGCAGCACAAGATAAAAATACTTTTAGGAAGATCTTTACCCCTGTAACACTTTGGAGGGGTTTTGGGCTCCTTTAATAAACTAGCTTTTAGAAAAGCAAGTCGAAATGCAGGATAAAGCAAGCACAGCAGAAGTGGCTGATGATTGTCCCGGTTCTTTGGCCTACCTGGTGGATAAGTGGATTTAACACCACCACCTGAGTTTTAAGTTTCCATAATGGATTTTCAAATTATATCTTGCCCATGAAGCTTCAGATCACATTCTAATTGTATGCTAAATAAAAACAGACAAAAAAATACTCTGGCTGAACATTCACTGCAGGTGTAATTGATGAAATGTCGCTGTGCAGACATAAGTTTATATAACACTTTTTTTTTAAATAAGCTATGCATTAAATATTTGAAATATTTCAACTGAAATGTACTGTTTCCCTTTAGAAGTGTTTAAAAAATCACATAAGAGTAGAGACTGAATAATTTGGCATCGCTTAGCTTCAAGAAGAGGAGATGAAAGTGGAACAAAAGGACAGACTACAAAAAAGGCTGTTGCACAAAGGCAATGAATAATCTATTCTGTGTCCTTGTGGAAAGGGACAGAGACAACCCACTTCGACTGGGGCAAAGAGTCTAAGTCAGGTAAAAAGTGAAACTTTTTAAAAATAAGGACAAGGTAATACTGGATTAGATTTCCTGAGCAAGCCTTGAAATCTCTGACACTGGAGATGCTGAAGCAGCAACAACATTTATCACAGAGGCACATGGCTGCAGCTGATCCTGGAAAGGAAACAAAAGCTGGCATCTATTTCTGCTGCTATGGATTCTTACAGTTGCCTTCATAGCCAGTCTCTGATTCTGTGATTACCCAAATAACTATTTCTGTTATCCTTTAAAGTGCATACTTCATAGCTATTTCAGTCAGTCTTATGATTTCAAGTCACAAAATTCTCCCACATGCTTTTCAAAATCTCAAAGCACACTTTCAGAGGGGGGGAGTTAAAAAAAAAAAAAGGAAAGAAGGCCAGAGTGTATTTGGTTCACAGCCCTTTCATCAACCCATTTTTTAGGTTAACGTCCACAAGTGGTCTGAGGGTTTCCTGACTACTTAGTACCTGCAACGACAGTCTTCACAGAATAAAATAAAAGCATGAAGCTATAACCTAAAGACATTTTTAGCTGTAAATATTTTTCAGTGCACTATTTAAAAATAAGTAGTTTCATGCTTTCTCCAAGTAATTCTTGCAGCAGAAGAGGAAAACAGTGACTCCACACTTCCACAGCACAAGATGCCCCAGTAAGGACTGCAGTCTGCCATCACCCTATTTATAATTACCATAAAGTTCTTGTACTCAGTTCAGGGAAATTAAATCACTGTTCACTAATGCCCCTCAGTAAAGTAGCAAAGACAGAAAAGTCTAGGCTGACTCACAGGACTGATGGTGCTGTAATTTATGGAGGTTTCTGTCCAATAAAGCTTCTACAGATAAAAGCAGCCATCCAGGATCTATATATCACAGAGCTGGTTAGACCTCTCACAGTTTTTTGGTTCCCACAGTACAGAAAAAATCAGTAGCAGCAATACCGTATTTCAAAAATATAACATCATATGAAAAGCAACTATTAGAAAGGTAAAGCCAAACACAAATTGCACGTCTCTTATCTTTTCTCAGAGAAAGGAAAATAAAAAGTGAAAGAAAGTAACTGAAGCAGAATACAGTACAAAAGAGCGTCTAAATTGCCACTGACAAGCAATTTAGAGACTGGCTAACAGTAGAAGTCCCTCCAGCCAGAGGCTGCTAATTGAAGATGTGCAGCACCATAGTAATAGAGACAGAGCAGAAAAACTAAGATTTTTGAAGAAACATCTGAGGCAGGAAGACTGCACAGCTCAGAATCAGTTAAGAACAACACCTGGAGCTTGACGCAGTATGTCAGAGTCTATCCCTGACTGTACGTTGTCTAGAAGAGAGACCCAAAAATGCAACAGACCACATGATGCAAAGTAGTATTCAGGCACAGCAAAATGTCCCCTGTCCCCAGTGTGTACAATCACAGCACAGCAAGGCCAGAGCTCCACACCAGCAGCACCACAGGGCACGATAAATCAATTATGTCGGAGCAAATTGGACATTATTGCCTTGAAATTGGATACAAAAGGCAGTGGGGCTGCTGGGCAGTGTGCTTGGCATTAAAAGGAAAGTATCCAAACAGTGGGATGTAAGTAGACATCAACCCAGACTCCACAGTTCAACTCTAGAAAGAAATACGTGATTTGACCGTATGGGTAAACACTCCCTCAATTTCATCCACTTTTTAGAGAAGCAAAGAGACTACAAAGCAGCTGAGGAAACACAAACACCTTCAAGGGGATAGGGAACAGATAAAACAAGAGACCCCCAGCCTCTTCAAGACTCATTCCCCTGGGAAAGCCCTCTTTTTCCTCTAGCTGCAGCCAGGAGAGGGGCTGGAAAAGGCCGATTTCATTGGGAACCAAGAAGTAACAAGCATAAATCAACAAGGCATGCAGACTCACTGTCAAGGCAAGATAAACATCATCCTCAGCACAGCTAATTGTTAAATGAGGGGGGGAAAGGGAGTTTTCCCAAAGTCCTACAGAGGAGAAAAAAAACTGCAAAAAAGAGCAGCTGACGTCAGTTGATTTCCACACTCTGTTTCCCTGAGAAAACCAGAGAGTACATCTATGCACATCCAGCTGTCCCTTTGGGATAGACTCCATCCATCAACTGCCACTCACATTCAGCATCTAGAGCATTTTGCCCAAGAAGATATATTATTAAGTAGCAGGGGGAACCAAAGGTCTCCAGCAATTGCTCCACACAGATACTGTATCTAGGAACACCTAACTTCAAAATTTCAGAAATTTCAGAAATTTCAGAATGTTAGGAGCTGGAAGGGGCCTCGAAAGATCATCTAGTCCAACCCCCCGGCCACAGCAGGATTCCCCAGACCAGCTCACACAGAAGCATGTCCAGATGGGTTTTGAATATCTCCATAGAAGGAGAAACCACAACCCTCTGGGCAGTCTGTGCCAGTGCTCTGTCACCCTCACTGTGAAAAAATTTTTCTTGTATTCACACAGAACCTCCTATGCTTCAGCTTACAGCCATTGCCCCTTGTCTTGTCACTGGGCTCCACTGAGAAGAGCCTGACCCCATCCCCCTGACTCCCACCCTTTGTTTTGGAGGCTTTGCCTTTTACTGTGCACATGTCCATTTGAGATGTACATAACTTCAGAGACACTCAACATCTCAGAGAGGAAGCTCCAGATTTTATTTCTTTTAACTACATCTATCATGAGTCCTTTGTCACATCTATATTCTGGACTCTCAAGGCAGGTATTGGGCAGAGTTGAAATGAGCCAATCCAATATTTTTTATTTTATTCCAAAGTGGTTCTGTTCAAGTTTTAAAGTGTAGTATCATACCTTTTGTAGTTTACAGAGTTTAAAAAAAAAAAGTTTCACCTGATCCAAATGTTTACCTTTCACCTTTGGTGCTTTAGAACTTGCTTTCTTAGAAAAGAAGTAGAAAGATTCACTTCCAGATTGAAATTTTAAAAACCTAAAACTTTAAATCTCTAAAATCTCACTTTAGTGGTCTGAGAAACAAAATTTCTTCCACTGTCTTCTATAAGTCCAGAACACTAAATCACATCTTATATGGATGGACTTTCTCTTCTCACTGAAAGCAAAATGTTTCAATTGGATCATGACTCATAATCTTACACTATAGATATTCCTGATTTACAAAATGTGACCCAGGTAATGTATAGAAAATTCAAGTTTAATGAATGCATCTAGTAACTCAAAATTTTATTATTGAACGGAGGGTTTGTGCTCCTTCCAAATGTCTCAAAAAATATATGAATGTTAAAATCACTGTAATAAGACTGTAAAATGTGCTAAAATATACTGTACCTGTAAGTTCATGCTGCAACTTACATACGTTATCCTTCCTAACATAAAATAATGGCAAAAAAATAACCTTGTCTTTCTAGCACAGACTAGAGGGTGATTCTAACTATAACCTGGTTGCATTTCTGTCAGAATATTCACTCATGTATATTTGATTTACAGGAGAAAGCTGAAACACCAAAGAAATAACAGACATTTTTCAAAATAGGAAGCAAAACAGAAGAGAATGTTATTTTCCATCAATGAAAGTGATTTAACACATTATCTGACACTGAACTTGAAGACAGTCACGATGCTTCTAAGGATAAAAATCAGATATTTCTGTTGCTTCTGTTATTTCAAGATTCATACTAGCTGTACTGAAGCAGACTATGTGATTTAATTTGAATAACTTTCTGTTATATAACAAAAGAATCTCAGCCACATAAGCAAGAGGCTGTGTACCTGCTGTTGCCTGCTAACTTGGAGGCTCAGCAGCTCCATCCAAACCTGGGAGCTAATGCAGGAAAACTGAGGAACCTTCCCAAGGTGACACTTGGTGAAATCCAGCAGGGCTAGAACTGACCATAGAACAGCTGCAGGCTCCAGCTTTACAACAGTTGGCAGCAGTTCCAACATACCTATGAAAAGCACTATTACTTTCAATTCTCAGTGGGAGGCTGCAACCTTAGGACATCCTTGGAGTCACACCTGCCTTCATATTCTCCTTTCCAAAAGCAAATCTTACCTCTTTCTATATTCGGGGCAAGAAACACATTTACTTGAAAGAGTCCAGCACAGAGCCACAAAGATGATGGAGTAGAACGTCTTCCTTATGAGGAAAGGCTGAGGGAGCTGGGTCTCTTTAGCTTGGAGAAGAGGAGACTAAGGGGTGACCTCTTTTATGTTTCTAAATATGTGGAGGGTGGGTGTCAGGGGGGTGGGGTCAGGCTCTTCTCAGTGAAGTCCAGTGACGAGACAAGGGACAATGGTTGTAAGTTGAAGCATAGGAGGTTCTGTGTGAATACAAGAAAAAACTTTTTCATAGTGAGGGTGACAGAGCACTGGCACAGACTGCCCAGAGAGGTTGTGGAGTCTCCTTCTATGGAGATATTCAAAACCTGTCTGGACGTGCTTCTGTGTGAGCTGGTCTGGGGAATCCTGCTGTGGCAGGGGGTTTGGACTAGATGATCTTTTGATGCCCCTTCCAACTCCTAGCATTGTCTGATTCTGTGATACAATGAAACGACAGCCCAAAGCCCAGTACCCCAGCTAAAATCTCATCTGGAGGTTTCTTAATACCATTGCTTAGAAATGCAACCAAGTTGCAAAGTGTACCAATATTTTAGGAAAAATCTGATATAAAATATGTAACTAAGAAAATACTCACAGACTCACAGAATATTAGGAGTTGGAAGGGACCTCAAAAGATCATCTAGTCCAACCCCCTCTGCCGCAGCAGGATTGCCTAGACCAGGTCACACAGAAGCACATCCGGATGGGGTTTGAACATCTTCATAGAAGGAGACTCCACAACCTCTCTGGGCAGTCTGTGCCAGTGCTCTGGCACCTCAACTGTGAAAAAATTTCTATGTGTGTTCACACAGAATCTACTATTCTTCAGCTTACAGCCATTGCCTCTTGCCCAGTCACTGGGCTTCACCATCCTCCTGACACACACCCTTCACATATTTAAAGGCATAGATGAGGTCACCCCTTAGTCTCCTCTTCCCCAAGATAAAGAGACCCAGTTCCCTCAGCCTTTCCTCATAAGGAAGACGTTCTACTCCATCATCTTTGTGGCTCTGTGCTGGACTCTTTCCAGAAGTTCTCTTTCTTTCTTAAACTGAGGGGCCCAGAACTGGACACAATATTCCAGATGCAGCCTCACCACGGTAAAGGGGGAGAAGAACCTCTCTTGACCTACTAACTACACCCCTTCTAGTACACCCCAGAATCCCATTGGCCCTCCTGACCACAAAAGCACACTGCTGGCTCAAGGTCATCCTTCCATCTAGCAGGACCCCCAGATCAATGAAAAAATGAAGGTCAATGTGAACATCCCCCCCCGAAGAGCAAGAACGG
>VWZX01007195.1:0-19944 GCA_013399015.1 Galbula dea
GAGAGGTTGTGGAGGCCCCAACCCTGGCAGTGTTTAATGCCAGGTTGCATGTGGCCCTGGATGACCTGGTCTAGTGCATGTGGCATCCCTGTCCAAGGCAGGGGGGTTGGAACTAGATGATCTTTAAGGTCCCTTCCAACCTCAGCCATTCTATGATTCATTCTATGATTCATTCTATGATTCTTATAATCTTTGTATCTTCTGTTGTTCAAAACATGGCTATAAATACATTCAGTGGCAGCTCACTGACTACTTACCCACTTAATCCTGTTCAGGGACTAAAGAATGATGTCACAGAATATCCAAACAAGGCTTTGTGAAACAAGAACCTTCTGCTGCTCTTTCCTTCTGTATTTTAGTCACAAGAAACCCTTCTGATTAATTTCCTCCCTCTGGATGCAGAATTATACTTTTCGTCTCTATTGCCCTAGATAACCTTAAATACACTGAATTTTGTTCTCATTCACTTTTAATGTGTCTCTTGCATTTCTCAATATTCTTCTACTCCATTCTACTCTTTGCTTCGACTTTGCTCCTCAAATTACCAACAACGTTGGCCCAGTCTCTCACTGCTTAGTTCCTCTCCTCTTATAAACTTATTCTTAAAGCTTTATTTTTCTTTGTGAATCGTCCTTTTACTCTCCTTACTGATTGCGTTTTGTGGCATATTACCTGCATTAACTTTTATGCATTGAGGCAGATGCCCCATAGACAGTTTAATTTATAGAGAGAAGGACATTACAATGAGTTGTATATGACAGCCTAGTAGCTTCATACAGAAAGCAGGCAAAAAGGGCTCATCAATTCACCTCTTATGTGTTTCATTCAAGAGCACCTTCCAGTTTCACATTTTTTATACAAAAGTGCTTCAAGTCTCCTTATCAAGCTCCCACTATCACCTTATTTGAACAATTTCTGAATACCTATTTCTACACTACTGTTGACAGAGAATGCAACAAAATTATATGTCAAACAATAACTATGTTTGGACTTTTACAGCAAGCACATGCAAGAAAAGCTATGTGTTATCAAAAATGCCTCTCTTAGTAGTGTTTCTTACTCTCTGCCTCAGCTGGTATGTATCTTATTTTCATTTGTTTACAGTTTCTATATATTTTCCAGAAAAGACTGGTCTTCAGACATGTTTGCAAAATGTCTAGAACAAAGGCAGCAAGCAGCCATTTATAGGTTTGTAACAGGACAAAAGTTAACTAAAACATGAATTATATGGCTGGAAAGAATCACTTTCATTTCAAATGGAACTCAGTAGTTACTTGGCAGTATCCAATTAGCTATGAAATAGCACATCCAAATGAAATGCATGGAAAAGCAAGGCAAATGAAATTAATCTGCAACAGGCATTTTACCAGGATCCAGTGATCAACCACTTTTATTTCATAAATTTTCCTGTGGGACTTTTAATGAGCACACTGAATCAGTATCTTGCTTTTTCAGATCATGAAAACATAGCAAACAAGTCAATAATATTTCTGCAGTTCTGATTCTCATGCAAGATTACTGTCTAAGCAACTAAAAGCATTACTTATGTCATAAATGAGCACATTCAGGAAATCCAAACCCCACGTAATTAGGTTTGCATTATTTTGGGCTCCTCTATAAGCAACAAGTGACACCAGACAACACATTAAACATGCTTTGACCAATCTTTTTTAAAGGAATAGTGGGTATACCGTTCTCATTGTTATGTTAAAGATAACTCTCTGCAGGCAGACTGCTCTTCACTTTTGCTTTAATGAAGGCTAATGAAGTAGCAGCCAGTCAAATGCTTTCAAGATTATTTTAACTGAGAAATGAGTATTCAAATGCCATCAAATTCACAGTAAAATTTTTTTTTCAGCTGTCACAGGCTGTACAGACATGCACAAGCATTTCTCTCTTTTTGTGGCAGAAGTTGAGTCATTGGTCTAGCTTTTTGATCTTAAATTATGCAAAACTATATATACAATTCATTTTCCTACAAAGGTTCTGCCCACTTACTAAGCTAATCTTATTTTCAATTTGCTGTTTTCAGCTTTTGCCACAAGAAGAAATAATAATGTGGTAATAAGGATAAGCATTTATTTAATATTTTGGAAATGTTTTTGCATCATCTCTGCATCAACATTGTTCACTTCTAACCTCATTTAAAAACATGCAATTTTTTCACTCCAAATGGTGAACCAGGAGGTAGCCACTGCGCTGTGAATAGCCCACACAGAGATCACCTTATGATTTCTACACAAGTACTATATAACGAATATATCAACTAAGTGATCAGATTTTTCCAGTTTTATCAATGTAATGAAATGTATGTTCACGTATTTATTATCATATCTGTAAAAATATACTTCAAAACACTGGGACAGAAAATGTACCTTATTGTGCATTCAATCTCTCTTATACAGGATAAAATACTTCTATTTTGAGCAAAAGTTTTGAAGATACATTTAAAAAATCCCATTAATTTCCATTTCTGTTTATATTGTTGCACTTCTGCTATTCCTGTTTTACAGATCAAAGGAAAAACTGTTAATCTAAATGTCAGCTGGATTGGCCCTTTTCTTGGCAGTTGTAGCGTACACTACAACATTCTTCTTTAAAAATAAGGCAGCTTTTTGTTTTGACAATTCATGTGACAAAATACAACTTATAATTAAGTGAGAAAAATATTTAATTTCTTATTGAATGCAGTAACGTCAACCTCATTTATCCTAGCTTCTAGATTTGATTTCCGGCATCTAAGACGGGGAGCTGAAATAGCACATTTTCTGACTATGCAGTTTCCAGGGTCACCTTCTCCAGAGAAGCAATTTATACTGCATAAATTAGGACTAATTTGGGTTTAGAATGACAAAAAATAGGATGTTTACTATTTCATAGGCTCTTCTTTAGTTTTTGCAGGTGTGTGGAGAAAATGTCTACATTTCTTTACTGAGCTGGGAGACCTCCAGTATTAGAAAGCTTCTATCTTTAAAGAGAAGTAAGAAAGTATTTTACCAAAGGTAGTTTGGCATGCAGGGTGATGAAGTGGTAGGAGAAAAAAACCTACTATCCCGGTTTAAGTGTCGGAAACTGAATTTGTAAGCTTCTCTACTCAACAATATACAATATTCCTTTTTGATTAACAATCCTGTAGTCTCATCATAGCATCCCTCACACTCCACATCTGAAATATTAGTTGCAGAAAGACAATACAAATAGCAAACTGAATTTCATTCAGATAAGCTTTCACTTCTAAAATTATATACCAGTACACTTTAAATCCCTATATGCTGAAATAAGGTAACACTGTCTTAGGAACCAAAAATCCATCTTAGAAATCCCTGTCGTTAAGGAAAACATTCATATTTACTCACAATCAAAAATTCATCTGCAAAATCTCTTCATACTTTATATTCTCTTAAAGTGTAAGTTCTTTGAACTGTATCTACTGTATAAAAACCTGCAGGAATCTCCTATTATATAAAACCTATGATGAATTACAACAGTTAGTCTCTACAGAATATTACAGTATGGCATCTTTTTGCTTGTTTGTTTGTTTGGTTTTTTATTAAATTTATACTTACTGTTACTGTGAGCCAATATTCATTTTCCTCAGATAAGTGCTTGCTATTATGGACTCTGTGAATAGTTTCCTTTTCTAAGCTCATGAAAGATTGGCTGGCTGTCTTGTTAAGGCTTAATAGGATAACAAGTTCAAAGTTCTTTTCTTTACCTTGGGACTTATCCACTTCTGCACTGTCAACCACAGCCATCAATGATATGTTGTATACACATACACATTTCCTTCCAGTCACTGAAACAATAAAGAGCTACTAGTTATTTAACTCTTTATAGCTACAATGTGCAAGAAAAATAACACTTCAACTTACCAGGGCTTTAGAATATCTGAAAAGTCAAAATGAATCAGATTACCTAATCAAAGATAAAAGAAGCAAGGCCATTCTTCACATCCTTGCCCCACTTTTTTTTTTCTATTTCTGTTTCCTAAGCTCAGAATCTGATTAGTGTATTTAATTCCATGAAGCATCATGACTGGTCTACCTTTAATCAGCCTACTGACATCCACTCATTTTTCCTTCATATGTTGTAAAATTCAAGATAATTTACCAACTTGGCAAAGTATCAACACTGGAACGATTTTATTTTTCATGTGTTTATACACATTCAATATGAAAAATGAGGGTAAAGAAGTATGCTTATATGGACCAATGCAAAGTTTGTAAAAATTTCACAATCGGTATTGTACTTACATGAGTTTACATCATATGAGCTTACAGCTTAGTTAGTAGTATCAATGTTGTTTTTTATTTAAACACCTCATCTATTTTTTCCACTTCATTAAATTATGATTTCCATTATTTGTAAATTATTTGGATTTTAAAAAACAGATAAAATACAGAATATTTACAAATCATATACCAAAAGGAAGTTAATTCTCATTAGTGCACAGGTACATTGGGAGAAAAGGCATCTCCAGAATTTTCTGCCTTGTATATGACATGTAGTGACTAATCTTTTTGCTCTGGTACAATTGAAGAAGCAAGGGAGAGGAGAGGGAGATCATTACTACATAGGGTGAACAAAACCTCTCTATTTTTAAGGAATACTATTTTCTTGATGTACTGCATTAATTTAGTGGCAAAAACCCGCCTGCTTGCAAATATTCTGACATAATTCACTGATAAAAATATTCAAATTAATCTGAATAAACAAATCATTATATAATAATGTTAATATTTACAACTATCATTGGATTTTCTTCATGTCATTTGTATATCTTTTTGTATCACTGCAATGACTGCATAATCAAAGACTACTGAAAAATACATAATGACATTAAAATAAAAGCAGTACACTTTTATAACCTCCCCTTTTAAAAGAATATTAATATTTTTTTCAATAACACAATAGATTTAAGGCACAGATCTGAACTTTAGCATTAAATATATAAGTAAATATTTAAATTAATATATTGCTTTCCCAATCTTAAAGCTGGGGTTAATGTATTTTTTCCAACTGTAAAATTTTGAATAGCAGTAACAATCTTAGTGTCTCCATTTTGATAAAAGAACTTTTTACGTATTTTGAGATATTATGTCTTTTTGAGATACGATGTCTTTAACAAATCAATTACTGGAATTAAAGATTAACATTCATTCCAATCCAATGTTTTATCAACTGGTATGCAATAGCTTGACTTGGTGGTAGAAAGAAAGAACGCTGTTTTCCTTTAATGACAACTTCCACAACCTGCAACAAAGACATATTCTTTTTCTTTAGAAAAAATAGAAGTATTATAAATTATATGGAATCTAATTATCTTACTATGATGATCCATGAGTCTATCATTACTACAGCTACTAAAGAAACACTACCAGATTCTCCAAGACACATGCAGAGAAAAAAATACACAAAACTCTCTGACTTCTGATATTTTTGAGCTCAAAAGTGCTTCAAAAACATACCTGAATTCCATAAATGATCCTGGGTCTCAGTGGGGTTTTTTTGTTTGTTATTGTTTTATTTTTGGTTTGGTTTTGTTTGGTTGGTTTTGTTGGTTTTCTGAAGCAGTTGCAAGGAACATGGGAGTACACTTTCAGTTTAGTACATTTATTTCCAACTTTAGATAAACCTGCATGTGAATAGCTGTATTCAGAACAGATATTCATTTAAAATAATGCTCTCAGTGTTGTCATGAATACACTGAGATTGCAAGTGGCTAACTTTGCCTTCAGGTGGACTTACAGAATCAAGACACTTGCAACTTGCTGAATAAAGCAAGTACATATTGTATGCCAGAATCCATACAGTCAAGCTAATCACTACAAGAACGAAATGAAATTGAACTTTACCTCTTCTCTGCTGAACCAGCGGGCATCCTCTATTTCATTCTTGTCAACTTTAATTTCTGTAGACACTGCAGTAGCTAAGCAGCCAATCATTAGGGAGGAGGGCATTGGCCAAGGCTGACAAGAGACATAATGAACATGGCCAGCTTTGACGCCAGCCTCTTCTACTTCTCTGCGAACAGCATCTTCTGTTGTTTCACCTAATCAAAATGGGCAAAGAAAAAGCAGATTATCAGCAACCCCAGGTCCTTTTCTTCCAAGAAGCATTCCAGCCACTCCTTCCCCAAACTGTAGCTTTGCATGGGGTTATTGTGAACAAAGTATAGAACTCAGCAGTATGCCCAGGTAGCCAAGAAGGCCAACAGCATCTTGGCTTGTATCAGAAATGCTGTGGCCAGTAGGACAAGAGAAGTGATTGCGTCCCTATATTTGGCACTGGTGAGGCCGCACCTCAAATACTGTGTTTATTTTTGAGCCCTTCACTACAAGAAAGGCAGAAGCATTGGAGTGTGTCTAAAGAAGGCCACTGAGGTTGGTGAAGGGTCTGGAGAGTAAGTCTTACCAAGAAGTGGCTGAGGGAACTAGGGTTGTTTTATCTGAGGAAGAACAGGCTCAGGGAAGATCTCATATCTCTCTACAATTACCTGTAGCGAGATGGGGGTTGGTCTCTTCTCCCAGGTAGCAAGTGATGGAACAAGAGGAAATGGTGTCAAGTTTCACCAGGGGAGTTTTAGATTGGATATTAGGAAAAATTTCTTCACTGAAAGAGTTGTTAGGCACTGGAAAATGCTGCCCAGGAAAGTGGTGGAGTCACTATCCCCTGAAGCATTTAAAAAATGTATAGATGTGGTACTTAGGGACACAGTTTAGTGGCACAGTGGTGTTGAGTTCATGTTAGACTTAATGATCTTAAAGGTCTCTTCCAACCTTAATGATTCTGTGATGAAAATACTCCAAGCAATGATTCTGACATCCTGTGCTTTGTACTGACTGAAAAGATATGAAACTGCCCAAGACAATTATCTACTTCACAGATCAGGGCACAGACCTCAAGCACAATATACAGAGGTCTAACAAGGTAAAACTAGCAACCAAAGCAAAATGGAACTCAGAAAATACAGTATGATAATTTCTCAATCTTAATGTTTATTTCCTGAATTAGTAATTTATAAAACTCATAAATTATTTTTACCGCATCTAAAATAACAGAACTTGGATAGGAAATACATTGTTCCTTTCATTACTTTCAAAATACTATTAGATTTGATGGTATGGTTGTAACAGCATGTAATACAGCTTGAAAATGAGTATTTAAAATCACAACAGTAAGAAACCAGACACTTCAGAAGATAAACACACATTTCTGCATTGTATTTTGTATCCTGCATTGTATTCTGCATTTTACTTTGCCTAACTCATTCTTCACTGTCTTAACACATACACAAACTGCAATGGAAAGCTTTACTTCCATATTCATAGAAAACCTCTAGATGTGTATTTGTGTGATAGCCTTTTCTGAGGACATATCTATGTGGATAGATGGTGGTAAAGCAGTGCATGTGGTTTATCTAACAGAATCACACAATATCCCGAGCTGGAAGGGACCCACAAGGATCATCGAGTCCAACTCCTGTTTAGGCACAGGACTACTCCAAAGTCACACCATGTTCCTAAGTGCAATGTCCAATTGCTTCTTCACCTGCATAACTGCTTCTTATACTCGACTTAAGTAAAGCCTTTGACACTGCATCCTTGCAGCTAAACTGAGGAAGTGTGGGCGGGATGACCAGTTAGTGAGGTAGATTGTGATCTGGTTGAAGGACAGAAGTCAGAGAGTCGTGATAAATGGGATGGAGTCTAATTTGAGGCCTGTGTCCAGTGGAGTCCCTCAAGGGTCAGTACCAGGACCAGTATTTTTTAATATGTTCATCAAGAACCTGGAAGAGGGAACAGAGTGTGCTGTCAGCAAGTTTGCAGATGACACTAAACTAGGTGGAGTGGCTGACACACCGGAGGGTTGCTCTGTCATTCAGCGTGACTTAGACATGCTGGAGAGTTGGGCAGGGAGACATTTAATGAAATTCAGTAAGGCCAAGTGCTGAGTTTTGCACCTGGGAAAGACCAACCCTATGGATCGGTATAAGTTGGGGACTGAGCTGTTGGAGAGCAGTGAAGGGGAGAGGTGGATGAAAGGATGACCACGAGCCACCAGTGTACTCTTGTGGCCAAGAGGGGCAATGGGATTCTGGGGTGTATTAGAAGGGGTGTGGTTAGTAGGTCGAGAGATGTTCTTCTCACCCTCTACTCTACCCTGGTGAGGTCGCATCTGGACTATTGTGTCCAGTTCTGGGCCCCTCAGTCTAAGGAGGATAGGCAACTGCTTGAAAGAGTCCAGTGCAAAGCCACCAAGATGATGAAGGCGGTGGAATGTATTTCTTATGAGGAAAGGCTGAGGGAGCTGCGTCTCTTTAGCGTGGAAAAGACGAGACAATGGGGTGACCTCGTCTATGCTTATAAATACGTGAAGGGTGCGTGTCAGGAGGATGGGCTGCAAGTTGAAGCACAGGAACTTCTGTGTGAATACAAGAAAATTTTTTTTCCCAGTGAGGGTGACAGAGCACTGGAAGAGACTGCCCAGAGAGGTTGTGGAGTCTCCTTCTCTGGAGGTATTCAAAACCCTCCTGGACATGATCCTGTGTGACCTACTCTAGGGAATCTTGCTCTGTCAGGGGAGTTAAACTAAATGATCTTTCCAGGTCCCTTCCAACCCCTTACATTCTGTGATTATGTGATTTAGAATGCTGATGGTCACATGCACGCATGTACTGTCTGGTAACCTGATTATATGTTCATTAAAGCAGACAGTCCGTGTATCAGAGACAAAAGTTTTAGTACAGCTACATTCAGCTGATTAGAAGCTGATGATCAGTTACTCTTAAATTTCACTTTATATACTTGAATTCTGTATCAGAAACTAATAAGGCTGGGAGAATAAAGGAAGTCGTGAAGAAATAAACATTTTTATTTTTTCTTAAGTGATACTTTGATAAACTTATTCATGCTGTTATTGTATTTCACCTACACACAGTTACTGAACATAGTTGAACACTGTAATTTTATTGGTGATTAATATGTATTCCCAATATAATAATGTTTTGCAAATTGTTATGCAGCTAGTAACAATTGTAACTAATTCCAACTACTATTGCTTAAAATAGCTAGGAAAATAACTATTTTTCTTTCAGAATTATATAATTTCATCTTATGTTCCTGATATGCTAGGTCCTGGATTACCAGCCCAAACTGGTGGCTGATGTCTACATGAACTCTGTAATATAATGTTATATATATATATATTTCACTATAACAACTGAATGTCTAATAACAATCACTAATATTACTTAAAGGTATTATAAGATTTAGAGTTTAGTTTGATAAGAAGTGTGTGAGTACCGAGGCCTGAGCAATAGGCCCTGAATCAAAGTTGATCTTCCAGCCAAATGTTCATCATATAAATATTTAGTCATTATCATTAGTAAAATATGCATAATCATTAACAATAGATGTAACTTAGATATAAATGCACTCATTAGCATTCTAAAAAGTACCTAACTATCCACAGTTGTCAGAAGAATCTATTTGTGTTTTCTTGTTTATGTCATAAAACCAGATGGCTGACCTTGTTTGGGAAAATGTAGTCAAAGCCGAACAAATAGAGAAGCTCCCTTGGTTCCTCCTTGAGCCCTGTCCAGGCTCCAGGTGAAATCAACAAGGGTAATAAATCCAATAAATATTTCTGCACATACAGAAATGCAAGTCATCTTGGCTTGTTGAGCTTGGTAATTTAGCATTATAAAAGCTGGACCCTTCTTAAAGTGACTCTGGAGACCTCACCTATGAGTGGATGCACTGCACAGGATTCCCAATTGCTGTGACAGTTCTGCAGAATCCTCGCTGTAACTGGGGCTCCTCTGCGGCTGCGGATCTGGATCATAGTGAAATATCAGGGCAAATGGTGATGTATCTTTCCTAATCACTATTGCTTCCTCCGTTTAGTGATGATTAGATGCATTGCCTTGTTTAGCACTGGTTGTTGCTCAGCATTATCATTAGTGTGTTTTTGCTATTCTTATCTTGTATTCCTTTTGAAGCAACTGGTTATCTCTATTTTGTTCTTTGAGTAATTAGTAAAACAAGTTTATCTTTACTGCCTGTGCTTGTGCCTATACTATTGACCCCATCAATTGGCAAAACACTTCGATATAATCAACCAGGCCCTAAACATGTTAAGTTTAGGGTCAACTTTATGTTAATTTTAAGTTATGCTTTAACTTCTATGTTCTTATGTTAAAATCCCTTGCTAAGTGTCACCAAAGAAAGGACATTATATGTGTTTTAACATATTTTTTCACTTCAATATGTGATTTAAGAGTGCATGATGAGAAAACTATTTTTAAATTTTATTTACTCATGTTGCTTTTTGCCTTTTTTATAAAACAGCTACTGGAAAGTACAGAACAGGCATATTTATTATTTAACAGGAAGCAAAACCATTTATTTGACATAACATTGAACATATTTTTGTATTATTTTCAATGTGCAATACTGGTACATAAGAAAAAACATTTGGTAACAGAAAATAAAAATCAGTCACCAGGTTCAACAAATCCAGCAAGACAGGTAAACATTCCTGGAGGAAAACTCTTCTGCCTACCTAAAGGCAGTAGTTCCCATCTGGATGGACAACTTGCATTATCACAACAGGATCTGTTAGGGACATAAAAAGAATATATTTCAACATCTGAGGGACTTAAAAGCAGTAAGAAATTTCAGCCTACTTGATATCAATGAATGTAAATTTGAATAAGATATTTTTAAGTGACTGAAGTCAGAATTGTAGGTGACCAGAACAAGTTGTTATTTTATTTCATTTTCTTTCCCTGCAAGATACCTGTTTATTTTGTTTTGCAACATACATGCTTAGTAGAAGCAGTTTACTAGCCAAGGCATTAAATACAGGACATAAATTACCTGCTACCAAAGCACACAATCTCTTAAGAGTATTACAAGACTAAACCAGATATGCATCCAACAGATGGGAACAATTTCTGCAGCAAAATCTACTATCACCTCCTCTACAGACACAGGTCTGAAGAATGTACTTTTGACTGAAATACCAAAAAAGAGCCAGATACTCTAGTTACAATATAAAAAATGACTAAACTTTCTACTTTTTACTTTGGTGACTGTTTGTTATTAATCTCTCATCTGATGTCGGATTTAATCTACTTTCTCACTTCTGGTCATTTTATGTATCTTTTTATTTCTCGCTTGATACTTTCTCTTATTGGTATTATTCTTTTTGTCATGTCTTTCTATACACTGTTTATGATATCCTCCCCTTTTTTATTATTATCTAGCTCTGAAATATCTCAATGGCTTGTATTTTTTTTCTATTCATCTTTGCCTTCATGTACTTTTTCTCTTGCTATGGTTTTTCATGTTGTTTTTTCTTTTCTCTCCCCTAAAACGCCAGTATTTTCTCTGTATGTAAAGGCTTGATTCAACAACCACTGTAAACAATTATTTCAAAGATTGTTGTCTTGCTTGAAGGTATCTGCCACGTGGTACAGTGTAGAATATGCGATATTGCTGTCTGTAAACTTTTCTTCAGACATCAGTAGACAATGCTGGTTCATCAGTCTTTTCTACATAATTACATTTTCTCTAAGTTTGTTGCGCTAGACACCGTAAAGAAACAGCCATTAGTATTTAGCAAGCTTCACTGTAGTCCGTAAGACAGAAGAATATGACAGAATTGCTCTGATTACTACAAAGATATATCTAAAGCATGTAAGAGAACATGAAATACAGAAATACAACATGCCTACAATATCCAGAACTGCAGCTGCAGAAAACAGGGTAGGGGAAGGAAAGGTGACAAAAGAATCACTAAGTGATTTGAAAAAAAAGGTTAAGTTTTTTTTTCCTTCTCTATTTCCCCAGCAATAATACAGTACATAGTACAAAAGGAGCTATATAATACTGTCTATAGAAGCTTATATTCTGAGTAGACATAGGCCTGGGAGTTTGCGACTGACAATGAACAGTGAAGATAACTTATACAGTCAAAGTGACACTACAGGAAAACGAGCACTGCTTCAGAAATTTGATACAGGGCCAAATTTGATACACAGCTATTTCAAACTCATATAGCTTGCAGAAGGTGAGAAAACAATGTGCAGGTGGGAAAAAAAAGTAAAAAGTTATCTTTGGTATTGTTAATAATTCGTTTATGTTGTTGGAAATTCTAATTGTTATTACTCTATTACAATCAAGACTAGTACTGCACAGCAATTCTTTGTCACCAACTACTGCAAGAAAAAGAAGCCTAACTACTTAATCCTAAACAGAGCTGAGATACATATACTGTGGGAAGAGACAAGTAGGTAAGAACTGGGACAAAAGCAAGCATCAGAAATAACTAAAAAGAAATTGATTTATATGTATGTAAGTATATGTATAGTACAAACGAGTCTATTTTGATCAAGCTGAAAGATTTTGTTAAGGATAACAAAAAATGTTTTTATAAATACATCAACAACAAAACGAGGGGCAAGGAAAAACCTTCATTTTTCATTGGACTTGGTGGGGGGGGCAGAAAATAGTTTACAGAGATGAGGAAAAGGCTGAGGTACTTAACACCTTCTTTGCCTCAGTTTTCGACAGCAAGACAGATTGTCCTTGGGACAACTGGCATCCGGAGCTGGTAGACAGAGACAGGAAGCCGAATAGCCTCCCTGTAATCCAGGAGGAAATACTAGAAGTCTTAAGGGACTGGATGGGATCCACCCTAGGGTGATGAGGGAGCTGGCAGAAGAGCTCACCAGACTACTCTCCATCATCTACCAACGGTCCTGGCTCACTGGGGAGGTCCCAGATGACTGGAAGTTGGTGAATGTCACGCCAATTCACAAAAAGGGCTGCAAGGAGGATTTGGGAAACTACAGGCCTGTCAGCCTGACCTCAGTGCCTGGTAAGGTGATGGAGCACATCATCATCCTAAGTGAAATCACACAGCACCTACAGGATGGGCAAGGGATTAGATCCAGCCAGCATGGGTTTAGTAAGGGCAGGTTCTGTCTGAGCAACCTGATCTCCTTTTATTATCAGATGACTTGCCTGCTAGATGAGGGAAGGCTCTGGATGTAGTCTATCTGGACATTGTCTCCCATAGCATACTCCTGAAAAGCAGGCAGCCCTGGGTTAAGAACTGGCTGGATGGCTGGGCCCAGAGAGTGGTGGTGAACGGTGCTGCATCTGGCTGATGGCTGGTCACTAATGGTGTTCCCCAGGGGTCAGTGTTGGGCCCAGTTCTCTTTAATATCTTTATTGATAATTTACATGAGTGGATTGAGTCCATCATTAGCAAACTTCCTGATGACACCAAGTTGAGAGGAGGGAATGTCAATCTGCTGCAAGGCAGGAGGGCTCTGCAAAGGGACCTGGACAGGCTGGAAAGATAGGCTGATTTCAGCGGGATGAGGTTCAACAAGGCCAAGTGACAGGTCCTGCACTTTGGTCCCAACAACCCCATGGAACGCTACAGGTTGGGGACAGACTGGCTGGAGGGCAGCCAGGTGGAAAGGGACCTGGGAGTCTGGATTGACAAGAAGCTGAACATGAGCCAACAGTGTGCCCACGTGGCCAAGAAAGCCAATGGCATCCTCGTCTGTATCAAGAACAGCGTGGCCAGCAGGGCCAGGGAAGTGATTCTTCCCCTGTACTCAGTGCTGGAGAGGCCACACCTTCAGTATTGTGTTCAGCTCTGGGTCCCTCAGTTCAAGAAGGATATTGAGGTGCTGGAGCAGGTCCAGAGAAGAGCAACAAGGCTGGTGAAGAAACTCGAGAACAAGTGCTATGAGGAGAGGCTGAGGGAGCTGGGGTTCTTTAGCCTGGAGGAGGCTCAAGGGTGACCTCATCACTCTCTACAACTACCTAAAAGGAGGTTGTAGCAAGGTGGGTGTTGTCTCTCCAGTAACCACCAGTAGGGCAAGAGGGCATGGGCTTAAGCTCTGCCATGGGAGGTTTAGGTTAGATATTAGGAAGAAATTATTTACAGAGAGGGTAATCAGGCATTGGAATGGCCTGCCCAGGGAGGTGGTGGATTCACTGTCCCTGGAGGTTTTTAAGAAGAGATTGGATGTGGCACTTAGTGCCATGATCTAGTAATCGTAGTGGTGTTGTATCAACGGTTGCACTTGATGATTTTGGAGGCCTCTTCCAACCCAGCTGGTTCTGTTATTCTGTGATTTTATTTTACAATATTCTCACCAACTCTTGGATATGATGTGTTGTGAACACCTTGGAGACTGGGACAATCTTCTTTTAAGCAAGTTTTCTTGTAACCCCATTCTTCAGTCTTGGTTGCACTCCCACATGTTGGGCAGAATTGGTAATGCTTGTGCCATGCTAGAACAGATCTAGCCTGGGCTACTACTCCTTTAAAAGAATACATTAAAAATACACAAAATAAAATAATAATTCATGTAAGCTTTTAACATTACAGAAAAAGCACGTAGTAAATCTTACCATAAAAATCAAAGTGAGACTATGGCTTGAACTGTAATGTACTACCAGAGAAGTTCAGCAACATGAATCATTCAGATCTTTTTCCTTCTAGCATAGCATGAACAATAGTAACAGTACTATGAAGCTATGGACCAATTTATGCATTCAGAAACAAATTCATTTGGATCAATATAATCTGTTTCCTCACAAAAGTTTCTTTGTATAGGTAAAGTGCCAGAATTATGCATCACATCTTTTCCACATGTATTGACGTAGTAACACCTTTTTCCATTTAAACTTCAGATGCAAGTCAAGCCTGCCCTTTATTCTTTACAACAGTGTAGCATTAAGGCCTAGCTTTCTGTGTGAAAGAAATGCAGGCTGATTTAGTGAGCTCAGTGAGAAAGGTTGAGATGCTACCACCAATAAATGTTTGGATTATTGCTGTGAATGGCATTTGCAAACCTGGCCTGTAAGATGGCTGAAGGAGGGAGTCTTGTAAAGATAAGACAGCCCTGTTTTGGCTAAAACTAATGAAGCAAGACTGAAAAAACATACAGCCACAAAACAGATCCTAAAGGCTGTAGTGATTGAATTGAGACCTTTGCCTAATTAATCATAGAACCATAGAATGGCCCAGGTTGGAAGGGACCCTAAAGATCACCTAGTTCCAACCCTCCTGCCACAGGCAGGGATGCGACACACTAGACCAGGTTGCTCAGGGCCACATCCAGCATGGCCTTGAACACTGTCGGGGATGGGACATCCACAACCTCTCTGGGCAACCTGTTCCAGTGCCTCACCACCCCCTGGGTAAAGAACCTCCTTCTAATCTCTAGTCTAAATTTCTCCTCCTTCAGTTTGTATCCATTCTCCCTTGTCCTGCTGCCATCTGACCAGTTGAAAAGTCTCTCCCCTTCTACCTTGTAATCCCCCTTTAGATATTGAAGGCTGCTATAAGGTCCCCTCGGAAGCCTTCTCTCTTCCAGGTTGAACAACCCCAAGTCCTCCAGCCTATCCTCATAGGGAAGGTGCTCCAGTCCTCTGATCATCTTTGTGGCCCTCCTCTGAACCCACTGCCACAGGTCCACATCCTTTCTATGCTGAGGACCCCAGAACTGGGTGCAGTACTCCAGGTGGGGCCTCATGAGGGCAGAATAGAGTGGCAGAATCGCCTCCTGAGACCTGCTGGTCATGCGTCTCCTGATGCAGCCCAGGATATGGTTGGCCTTCTGGGCTGGAAGTATACATTGCTGGCTCATATCCAGCTTTTCATCTATCATGATCCCCAAGTCCTTCCCTGCACGGCTGCTTACAACAAGTTCCTCTCCCAGTCTGGACTTATATTTTGGATTGCCCCTACCAAGATGCAGGACCTTACACTTGGACTTAATAAACTTTATCTGATTCTCACAGGCCCATTTTTCGAGCTTGTCCAGGAAAAGCAATTTTAATATTCAAGTTGACACACCTTGGTACGTCAACAAGCCAAACAGTGTACATACTATACATATACTGTGGAGATGGAGAAGACAGATTCTGTCTTCCCCTTACTTGAGGAGAAACCCTGGGACAAAACCATTCTGTTTATCGGTATGAGACCGTGGGAGAAGTAACTTCAAAGTAAGAACGGTCTGGCATTCACAAGAATGTATCAGGGAGAAACATCAGAGTGACCTGTGAATACTTAACTATGGCCTTTAGAGATAAGGAAGTAGAATTAGGCTGTAAAGATACAGTCTAGAGCCAGTCTGTAGCCTTTGTGTAACTGCTTGATTGTTTTGTGGTTGCACCAGCTATTTGGTAGAGGATACAAACCCTGGTTTTGTTCTAATAAAATGTCTTCAATCCCATATCGGACTCCATGCCTCAATACACCACTAATGGTGCCCAAACGGGGACTTGACTGAAATCTGAAAAATATAAAAGGATCCAGTGTCGTAGCACAGCTGAACGAAAAATCACCGGAAAGAAGTGAAGAAAATACGCTGGAAGGAAATGTGGGAAGGCTTGAGCAATTACCTTCCGCAGGACAAGGGTAAGTGGCTGTGAACTATGGGAAAATGTTTAACTCAGGAGCAGAAAAATATTCTGCAGGTTTTTAAAGAAATACTTCAAAGTGAAGGAAGAACTGTCGATAATGATGCCCTGCAGAAAATGCTGGTAAGGCTAAGGCAAAATGACCCAATTGTCTCCCCTAAAACAATTTATGATGCGGCTATTTGGGATAGTGCTGGTGTTAAATTATGGGACACTGCAACTCGGCATGATAAGATAGCTATTGGACTTCTGGGAACTTGGCGGGTCGTTTATGAAACCCTTAAGAATCACACAAAACCTCGAGACAGAATCTGTCTCCTCCATCTCCACAATATACGACTATGTTACTCACTCTCCACCCAAATCATCCTAAACGTTACCTGGAAGGTAGGGACAGTCAGAATTATGATATAAAAACCCACACACGGAATAGTTCCCTGTCGGGAGGGGCGTCTGACCGAAGACCTTAGGATTCAGCTGTCACAGAGGATCTCCTGTGATCACCAGGAAGGGATGCTTTCTTGGTAAGAATTGTGCATTCAGTATACAGCCTAACATCTTTGCTAGCATTTCTCTTTATTATATTTTAGTGTTGTTTTAAAGCTTTTTACTTTCCCGACTTTGTAGGATGCTTCCCTGGGAGTAAAATTATTAGCTTGAGCTCAAATTCCTTGCAGTTATTCAACTTAGCAGCAGCAATTCCACATCTGTTATCTGTCACTACAATAAATCAAACTGATCATTAATTTTAACTTCCCCAGACTATTTCAGAGAGAAAGTCCATATTGGGCACCATTAGGCAGTTTTGTCTAATGAGTTTCAGTAAAGGCACTGAAACACTGGGACAGGCAGACTGCTGGGTGGGGTTCTTGCCTGTTAACATGACAAATAGCAGTTACTAACATGTCCATAGTGACATTCATTCACTTTGGCATCCTGACTTTCCAACACCTGCTCACACTATTTCCTTCTCAGAGGAGTACGAAACACACTTACTAAGGATTTAGTTTCGTTTCTTGTAATGAAAACTCAGTAATGATAGATTTTTTCCCTTAGTAGAATATTAAGGCACATGCATTAATATTTAAATAGTACCATTTGTAAAACCATAATGGTCAATGGATTTTGAAGTCCAATACTTGCTATTGCAAATGTTAGCCATTTGCAACCACAGATGTTCTTACATAAAAGAATACTTCACAAAACCACTGACAAACTTTTAAAATGAAAATATTTCTAAAGCCCCTGAAAATAACTTATTCCTTTGCAGTGGTTTTTCCTTGCACTATACCTCAGTGAATCCTGAAGTGTATCTTTCTGACTACACATTTGGTAACTGCTGCATTTTATGTATATTACCAGCTTCTTTTTCAGGTAGTTGCAGTAGTGATAGCATTGGTGGGTGAAAAAAGTAAGTTATGCTTCTGTTTAAATTTCTCAGCAGAAGCAGAATCTATGCTAAGAGCAAACCAAGCAACTAACCCATCTTCTTCATCTTCTTGCAGAACTTCTCCATTGCAAGCAGCCAGCAGGTTCATTTGGAACTGAAGTTCAACTCCCAAGAAAAACCAAGGTGCCGCCTTCAGTTTGGCTCATGCAGTGCTCCACATCGTTGTGGCACAGCCTGCAAAGCTTTACTTCTGGCTGCTGGGAGCTTTCTATTCCCCCATTCAAAGTAACCAGAGGACTTAGATTTGAGAAGATGATGTATACTGTTGTAGGATGGCTTTGTTTTTTGCTTAGCCACTTGGAATCTGTTCTTTTATCACTCCTTCTGTCCAGAAGTGTTAAACCAAAATAATTTTCATATTCCTTTACATCTTTTGACAGAAAATTAGGTCTCTGTCCACCCTTCACATCTGCCAAAAAATCAGCTATGTTCTTGTACTCCCAAAATTCAGCAATGTCCAGAGCTGTCTGCCTTGATTTATTAACAATAGATCTGTCACACCTAGAGAAACAGAAAATAACAATGGTTACCACAGTAAATATGAAGAGTCCTGATGTTCTATTATTCTTACTTACAGCATATACATCTGATTACTAAGGTGCAAGTCATACATTCCATCTACACTGATAATGGTAATGGGAAGTAATCATACTACTTCTTTTGCTGAGGCCACATTCTACATTTTTGTCAATCCACTCCAGACTATCCTTACCAAGTTTCATGCAGTACTACTACAGGAATGAGGTAATTAAAATCCCACACATCGTATAATGCAATTAAAAAGATACAACTTTGCAAGCCAGGGAAAGCCAGGCTACGGGTCTCTTCTGAATAATCAGTAATAATAATAATGAAAAAGCAGTTTAAATAGTATTACTTTCTAGAAGCTATTGAAAACAGCATCAAAACATTTACAGCAAATAAAAATCAAGAATACAGCCTCTGCTTTGTAAGAGAAGTAGCAGCCTTACAACTGCAGTACTGCTCCCTGAAGGGACCTCTTTGTTACCAAAATGTCTGCTAAATGACACAAATGAGGAAACATTGCCTCATTATAGATATTTAAATATTAAACATAAATTAGTATCTGAAATAGATTGAGTTTGATTTAGATTGATAAAATAACGCTATATTAAACACTACGATAACAGGACAATACTTTATTCATGTTGCTGGTATACAGTTAGCTGGACCACAAGCAACACTGTTCTGAGTTGAGATTTTACATTAACATCAGTAGTTTTTCAGGGAGTTTGAGTATACTTTAGAAAAACATTCAAAACTTAATTTAAAAGTTTTTGGTGCTAAAGAAACTACTGTTGTCCATTTATGTTTAAAGATTAAGTCTCTTTTAGGCAAAATCTTGTCTCATTTCCTATCTCTCAGTCATTGAATTTTGTTCTGATTTTGTCTTCCCCCTTCAATTTGCTCATGTACATGCAAGTTGTGATCAGGTTAGTATGCAGTGTCCACAACAGTGGTCTGAACTCTTTAGATCACTAAAATATTTTTACCCAGTCTACAAAAACCTCTAATATTGATGAGTATACAGAAAAACCACCACCACTAAAAAGCAAAAACAAACCCAAAACAACCAACCAACCAAAAATGAACAAACAAAAAAACCTCAACAACAAAATCAAAATAAATCCAAAAAATCCAAGCTTTCCAGGATTAGTCTCTGGAATGTTATATAATATTACCTTCATAGAAATTTATGTTTATATATCCAGCAAATGTATTTGTCAAAATGATTATCATGACAAAGCATTAACTAAGATGAGGCTAATGAGGCCACAGTATCATTCAGAAACCACATCCAACTGCCTAAGAGAATGGCAATTCAGTAAGTATAGTAAGCTTAACTTAAAAAAATGTTATCCTATTTATCAAACTGGTAAATTCCCCAAAATCTCAAAAGATTCCTCCACCTACAGATTATTTCAATCCACAAAGTATTTCAATCCACAAAATCTGGCACTGAGATAGTGCCAGACAGGGCTTTAAACTAGATGTGAAGGGGGAGGGGGA
>VWZX01007198.1:0-14308 GCA_013399015.1 Galbula dea
ACATAGAGGGCAACACCCCCACCCCTCCTTCCTAACCAGAAAGAAGAAAACAGCCTATTGCTGTTTATTTTTTTTCACAAATGTACATTTCACCAGTATTTTGGTTAGAGAGTGAATGGGCCATGATGCACTTTGTTTCAGTTCTAGGAGTGTAGACACTTTTTTCTTGAAACCACATGTTACAATGATGAAGTGCTATTTCAATAAAACCCAGAGGGTTTTTTTGGATTAGTGAACTCAATTAAATAATATTTGAAACAAAACACATCCAAGGGAGGTTCTCTTTCTGGAAAATACGTTGTTCTGAAAACTTCAATTTAGATTTAGTTTGAATTGTTTTTATACTTTTTTTATTCCTACTTCTTTATATTGTGATATATTAGGAGTGAGGGCTGGCATTTCATCCACAAATTTATCTTCTTTCATGGAACAAAATTAGTAGACAATGGAAAATAAGCAGTCCTTCAGTCCTCTGTTACCTCTGGGCTGTTGTTCACAATGTTTTAAAAGTAAAATAATGAAATAGTTATCTGCTTTTGTTGGCCTATGCCTTATCTTAATGTACTACTTAGTAGTAGTGCAGAATATGTAGTATAAATATTTTGATTTATCAAACCACAAACTAGAAAAGATGAAATGAGCCATCTGTTTTCCCTTAAATGAATTACCATATTATTACATGTGGATTAGATCAGTGAATTATTTATGTATTATTTCAGGATGTGTGAGTACCTGTGACTACTTGCATGCCTTGAAACAGCATAAGTACCTAACAAGGAAAAAGAAGATGAAATGCAAAATATGATTAAAATTCCAAAAGAAAATTTTCCAACTGTATTCTTTACAGATATTTAATTCATTAATATTTTTAAAATACTATTTTCAGTCAGTATTATTTTAATCTAATTCAATTTTGAAATTTAATCTAAAATAGTTGTACCAACTGTGACAGGCTTTATCCAATTCAAAATGCTTCAGATGTGAAGCTTGTAAACATAAGAAATGTATTTGTTTTGAGGTTCGATTTTTTCCTTATAACTATTCATCAGTGTAGTAAGAGTTTGAGGTCACTTCATGACTGCAAGGAACTTGCCTGTGTCTGCACGAGCAGTTTTCTTGCAGTAGCTGGAGGAAAGCATCAAGCTGAAGTGGTTTCTCTTAAGTTTGGCACAAGGCCAGCATATCTATGCTGGGAGCAGCAGGTGGATTAATTAGAAGTGTTCCTGTAGGTACCCAAGTTAACTCTGCTTAAAATCGCAAGTGTAGACACAGAAGTAAAAAAAAATAAATAATGGTAATTATTTTAAAACGATAAAGTTAACTCTATCATAGGGAAAGGGCTAATGTATTCTTCATCTCACCTGGAGATCCTGTTTGGTGAATTCTTCGCTGGTTTAGCAGTTTTTGCATATTTTTAGAAGTACAGACCCAAAGGGATTTACAAACAAGAGACAAAGTAACTGGAATTAGAAAAGCAAATACAACACTGTCTACAGCCAAATCCTCATTAACTTCTTGTATTTGATATACTTTTACAATGTGTACTCACAACATATGTAAGAGTGCCCATCGTTGATTAAAGGCTTCTTTGCATAGGACCAAAGTAATTGCTTCCATTACCAGTTTCATTGAAGCATTTTGGACAATATTGAACTTTTTGTGCCTGATGCGCCGAAAAGGAGAACGGCTTTTTGTATACAAAATGTGTTTAACTCTATTTTTTTATAAATTGATTCCTTGTTCTTTATCATCAGAGCTAATCTCCATGCCTTCTTAGGTAATCAGGGGATCCAGCTGCAGAGTATATTTGCAAGTGGGGTTATCACTGTGGCAGATCTTCAGATTATGTACGAGTAGTACCATCATTTGACCACTGAGAATTGTCTGAGGCTACTAGGTGGCAATGGTGCTTACATCTGGTTGCCAAGAACACCTCCTCCCACCATCTTTGTTCTCTTAGGGGAATTCTTTGACTTCTAAATTAAACTAGGAAGATGGAAATATAGACCTTCTGGCTCTTTGCGCTCATTTTCCTTAGCTTAAGTTTACCTTTACTGCTCCAGAGACAATTTACAGGCCAGTGTAACTGAGTCGAGTGCTTGACTCTCTCTCTCTCATCATCTGCAAACTGAAGATAGTAGTGTTTAGTAGGGCTAGGTGAATAATTAGTGGTGTTATTAAACAGATGTTGCCTTTGTATTTACTGATAGTCTGCAAATGGACTACATGTTTTTCAAATTTGTTTGTTCTTCCACAGTACTCACCAAATACTTTCTGCAAATAATTTTATTGGCCTACAGTATATTCAGAATATGAATTTGAAGCCTGCCTCACATGAGTGTGTCATTGCTGGTTAAAATTTGTTATTTCAGCAACTATGGCTCTCTGCAAGCTCATCTCATAGGGCCTCCCCAGAAAATAATACAAGGATGGAAGAAATATTTTAAAGGTGTGTCCTAGTTTGGGTTAGAACAGAACTAATTCTGTTCAGTGATTTTACTTTTCAGTTAAAGCTCCTCTGAGAAACTGCACTTTCTGAAACTAGCAACTTGATTTTGCAGACAGGGCCTGCTTCTAGCAGTGATAAGACCTAATGTTTACATTTACTACCAGGGATTGGTATGCAAAGCAAGGTCACTGCTAAATCTTGTATCTCACGCTGGGGGGTGCAGGGTACAAGTAGTAGATCTATTGCACGTCTTTAGTCTGCATGTTCCCATTCAGCAGGCTGCAGAGGGGAGTGGGCTCTGTTGTGGTTCCGTACTGTGCGTGATGCTACCAGATTAATAGAAATTTCATGCTGAATTTTGAGAATGTATTTATGACCTGAATTGTAGGAGGAACTACAAACAACCAGACAGTTTTAATCTTGAAATCTATTTTTATGTTTTATAGTCTAAACAAGAGCATAAATATTTAGACTAGATTTAATATACATTTTTAGTGTGCCTAATACATGGTGTTCTGGAAAATCTTGGAAAATACCTCAAATGCACATTTATCTCAAAATAATTTGTTAGTAAACCAGTGATATTTATTGTAGCAGTTCTGATCAGCTGGAAGACCTTCATAGGAGGCTGAATGTGTGTCACAGACTGTAGAGGCCATCTGAGTGTGTGGATATCCCTGTTTTTGGGTCTTGGGCAGTTTCCAGCATCTCAGAAGGACATTTAAAAATCTACGGGTCGCTCAGTGGCATCGCTACATGCACTGCATACTTGTTTGTTCACAAGAAGATCCATTTAGAATGTGCTCAGCTCCTCCATACCTGCTCCCTGGGCCTGCTCCCTGGGAGCCAGGGGAAGGGAGGTGCCGGTGATGTTCCTGGGAAGGGGCTTGGAGGGCATGGGAGCTCCCTGTTTTACCCTCTGGAAAACATGACAGGCTGGGAGAAAAACTGAAAATCTGTCTGGTTGTGTGTGTTTACACAGTAGCAATGTGTTGGGACAGAGTGTAGTTCTTGTGCATCCTCCCATTAACTCTTGTTATATGATTGAGAATGATCTAAGGTAAGAATTAAGGGGCAGGGTAATATGAGTGACAGTGTAGTGGATGTTTACTACAGGCCACCTGATCAGGAAGAGGAAGTTGATGAGGCCTTTTACAAACAGCTGAAAGTAGCTTCACAGTCACATACCCTTATTCTCATGGGGGACTTCAGTCACTTTGGTATTTGGTGGAAAGACAACACAACTAGGCAAACACAGACCAGAAGGTTCCTGCCGTGCATTGCTGTCAACTTTCTGACACAGGTGATGAAGGACCTAGTGCTAACAAACAAAGGTGTGTTTGGGGATGTGGAGGTTGGGGGCAGCCTTGCCTGCTGTGGCCATGAGATAGTGAAGTTCAGAATCATGCAAGGAAATAGCATGGCAATAAGTAGGATTGCAACCCTGGACTTAGGAAAGTTAACATTGACCTCTTCAGAGACCTACTTGGAGGAATCCCATGGGTTGGTACTCTAAAAGGTAGAGGGGGCCCAAGAGAGTTGGTTAATGTTCGAGAACCTCTTCCTCCAAGCTCAAAATCAGTGCATCCCTATGAATAAGAAATCAAGGAAAGGAGGCAGGAGACCTACATGGATGAGCAGGGAGCTTCTGGAAAAACGCAAATGGAAGAAGGAAGTTTACTGTACGTGTTAAAAAGGCCTGGGCACTTTGGAGGAATATAGGAACGTTGCTAGAGTATATAGGGATGCAATGAGGAAAGCTAAGGCCCTCTTGGAATGAAATCTGGCAAAGGATGTGAAAAACAACATGAAGGGCTTCTTCAAGTACATCAGAAGGAAGAGGAAGACTAGGGAAAATGTGAGTCTGCTGCTGAATGAGGTAGGTGCCATGACGATGAAGGATGAAGAGAAGGCAGAATTACTGAATGCTTCCTTTGCTTCAGTCTTTACTGCTAAGACTGGCTGTCGGGAATCCAAGTCCATGGAAGTAAGGGACAAAGTCTGGAGGAACGAAGACTGTCTCTTAGTTGAGGAGGGTTGGGTTAGTGATCAATCAGACAAAGTGGACATCCGCAAATCCATGGGCCCCAATGGGATGCACACACAAGTGCTGAGGGAACTGGAAGATGCTATTGCTAAGCCATTCTCCAACATTTTTGAAAGATCATGGAGAACAGGAGAGGTCCCTGAGGACTGGATGTCACTCTAGTCTTCAAAAAAGGCAAGAAGGAGGACCCAGAATATTATTGGCCAGTCACCCTCACCTCTGTCCCTGGAAAGGTAATGGAACAGCTTGTTCTGGAGGTCATCTCTAAGCATGTGGAGGGAAGATTGTTGGGAGTAGTCAAAATGGATTCACAAAGGGGATCATTCTTAACCAATCTTATAGCCTTCTATGATGCCATGACTGGCTGTGTAGGTGAGGGGAGAACAGGGGATGTTGTCTTTTTGAACTTCAGCAAGCATTTTGACACTGTCTCTTGTAGCATCCTTGTAGGTAAGCTTAGGAAGTGTGGATAACAAGGTGGATTGAGAACTGGATGAACAATAGAGTTCAGAGAGTTGTGGTCAGTGGTGCAGAGTCTAGCTGGAGGCCTGTAGCTAGCGGTGTTCCTCAGGGATTAATACTAAGCCCAGTCTTGTTCAATGTCTTTATCAATGACCTAGATGAAGGGAAAGAGTGTCCCCTCAGCAAGTTTGCTGATGACACAAAACTCGGAGGAGTGGCTGACACACCAGAAGGTTGTGCTGCCTTTCAGGAAGACCTGGACAGGCTGAAGAGTTGGGCAGAGAGAACCTTTCTGAAGTTCAACAAGGGCAAGTGTAGAGTCCTGCACCTGGGGACTCCATGCACTAGTACAGGTTAGGGGGTGACCTGCTGGAAAGCAGTTCTGCAGAGAAGGACCTGGGAGTCCTGTTCGACAACAAGTTAACCATGAGTCAACAGTGTGCTGTTGTAGCCAAACGTCAGTGGTATCCTAGAGTGCATTAAAAAGAGTGAGACCAACAGATAGAGAGAGGTTCTTATGTCCCTCTACTCTGCCATATTGAGGCCACAACTGGAGTGTTGTGTTCAGTTCTGGACTCCCTAGTTCAAGAGAGACAGAGAACTACTGTAGGGAGTTCAGCAAAGGGCTACAAAGATGATTATGGAACTGGAGCATCTCTCTTACAAGGAAAGGCTGAGATATCTGGGGCTATTCAGCCTGGGAAAGAGAAGACTGAGATGGTATCTTATCAATGAAGGTGTCAAGGTGATGGGGCCGGTCTCTTTTTAGTGGTGCCTAGTGGTAGGACAAGGGGTGATGGGCACAAACTAGACACAGGATGTTCCAAGTGAACATGAAAAAAACCCCTGAGAGTGACAGAGTGCTAGAACAGGCTGCCCAGAGAGGTTGTGGAGTCTCCTTCTCTAGAGATAGTCCAAACCTACCTGGATGAGTTCCTTTGCAGCCTGATCTAGGTGAACCTTCTTTGGCAAGCAGGCTGGACTAGATGATCCCCAAATATCCCTTCCAATCCCTGCCATCCTATGATTCTGTGATTGCAGGTAATGAGGACAGTTCATGCAAGTAGAGCCCTAAATCGGTTTTCCCTCCTTAATATGTAATTGCGGCCCTGTCCTATTACAGCTACACAAACTTCTCAGGGATGTTATAATAGTGCATTAGTCTTCATAATTTCTTTCAAGTTGAACTGAGAAGCAAGATCCTTGGGGTGTGTAGAAGATACAAACCTCTAGCATACAACAGATATTCCCTCTTTCTGAAGTTTAACTGGGTGTTTTTATACCATGCTGTGTTGTTTCATCAATAAAAGGGAAAAAAAAAAGTTCTTGGGGAGGAGCCCGTTGCATGGAGAGGAGTCCTTGTGCAGCCTTGCCTTAGAGACAGGCAATTGCTGGGATTTTTTTTTAGGTAAGAATGGCTGAATACCCCCACAATATAAGAAGGGACAGAAGGGTGATCTGGGAAGTTACAGGCTTGTTAGTCTGACTTCTCTACCAGGGAAGCTAATGGAGCAGATCATCCTGAGTATAGTTCTGTGGCACATGCAGAACAACTAGGAGACCAGGCCCATTTAGCATGGGTTCACAAAGGGCAGTGCTGTTCTCTTTCTGTGACTGGGTGACATGCTTATTGGATGAAGGAAGGGCTGTGGATGTTGTCTACCTTGACTTTAGCAAGGCATTTGACACAGTTTCCCGTAGCATTCACCTAGAGAAGCTGGCTCCTCATGGCTGGGATGTGCACAAGGTTTGCTGGATAAAAACTTGGATGGATGGGTGAGTCCAAAGAGTTGTGCTCAATGGAGTCAAATCCAGTTGGCGACAGAATGTCGAGTATACAGCTTGAGAAGAACATCACAAGATGAGTATACAACTGGCTGATGGGTCGCGCTCAAAGGGTTATAGTAAATGGGGTTACATCAGGCTGGCTACTAGTGACAAGTGGGGTCCCATACGGATCCATCTTAGGGCCAGTACTGTTTAATATTTTTATAAATTACTTGGACACAAGACTTGAAGGTTTAATAAGCAAGTTTGTGGATGGTACAAACCTGAGAAGATCTGTTGACTCCAGTGAAGGCAGAGAGGCCCTGCAGGGAGATCTGGATAGATTAGAGGACTGCACAATTGCAAACCACATGAAGTTTAACAAGCACAAGTGCCAGGTTCTGCCCTTGGGAAGTGGCAATCCTGAATCAGCCTACAGACTGGGGAATGAGAAATGGGAAAGCAGCACTGCAGAAAGGCATTTGGGAGTTTTGGCAGATAGTAAGCTAAACATGAGTCAGCAGTGTGCACTGGCAGCTGGGAGGGACAGCTGAGTCCTGGGGTGCATGCATCAAGCACTCCATTGCTAGCCAATCGAGAGAGGTGATAGACCCACTCTACTTGGTGCCTGTGCGGCTTCATCTTGAGTATTGTGTAGGTTTCGGCACCACAATACAAGAAGGATATGAAGTTGTTAGAGAGTGTCCAGAAGAGGGCCACAAAGATGGTGAAGGATTTGGAGGGGAAGCCTTGTGAGAAACAAATGAGATCAGTTGTTCTGTTCAGCATGGAGAAGAGGAGACTGAAGGGAGACCTCATTGCAGTTTATAACTTCCTCATCAGAGAGGGAAGGATAGGTGCTGATCTATTCTCTCTGGTGACCAGTGACAGGACCCAGGGGAATGTCATGAAGCTGTGCCAGGCGAAGATCAGGTTGGATGTTAGGAAGAGGTTATTTACCCAGAGAGAGGTGAAGCACTAGAACAGGCTCCCTAGGGACGCAGTCATGGCACCAACTCTCATGGAATTCAAGTAGCACTTGGACAGTGCTCTTAGAGACCTCGTGTGACTTTGGGGTTGTCCTGTGCATAAGTAGGAGTTGAACTCAGTGATCCTTGTGGGTCCCTTCAAACTTGGGATTTTCTGTGATTCTGTGATTAACGTGTGTCTGGAGAGGGGCAGGCAGGAACTGAGGGATCCTTTGTGCTCTGTAAGTCTAATCTTGCTTTTTACTTAAATCATTGCCCTTCCCATCCATAGATGTTGTGAAGGAATTGGGGTTGCAGAGGCCAGTGGTGGTCAGGAGACCTCTTGGTGGCCTGTGAAGGGGGTCTTCTTGGCATAAGACAAAGCATCAAAGGGCTGAAGAGGACACGTATTTTGGGTTTGGTTTGGTTTTCTTCACGCTGTTGGATATGAAGCCTGGGCAGAGGGCATGAGGGTAAGACTTAAGATATCTGTGAGGTGCCCTGAGCTGATTAGCATCTCCTTACCACTGAGAAAGGGATGACCCCCTCTTCTCTTCTCTTCTCTTCTCTTCTCTTCTCTTCTCTTCTTTCCTAGTATTCCACCACTGCCTTGGAAAGCAGAAGTGGAGAGGGAAAAATTGCACCCAAGTCAAATCTGAGTAGTGGGCTACGTTTGACAGTTTGGAATGAGGGCAGGACGGGTCTATTCTTCTTCAAAACCATACCTGCCAGGTAGCTAAAGAAAAGATTTTATGTCCTGTAGCTTCTTATACAATGTCCTTGTGTTTTCAGCAGATAGGCTGGGGCCTCCTCTCGATATTTTGCTGGATTCACTGAACTGCACAGCGTTTAGTGTTCAATGGAGGATGCCAAAGCAGCATGCAAGCACCATCACAGGATATACAGTAAGTGGTCCTCTGTGCTTCTAGTAGAGGATTACAATAGCCTACGTGGTCTCAGACTGTGCATGTGGTACAGTGAAGCAAGCAGGAGACCCCACTCTTGTAACAAATAGTACCATTGCCCCAGAAAATGGCAGGGGGATAATGGGCTTGAATAGATGGAGCTGTAACTTTAAGAAACAAGCAAGTCATGTTTTAGAAGCAAGCTATGATGGGTATTTGGGTTGGATGCCAAAGGCTTGCAGTGGATATAGATAGCTTTTCTTTTGTGGTTTTCATGCAAGGATCTCAGTGCTCTCTGCAGCTGATAAAACAGTGAAGTAGAGCAGAGCAGTTCAATATTACACTGAGCAAGTGAAGGGAGATCTGTAGAGATTTCAGGGCCATTCAGATCCTTTGATTTGTACTTCCAGCCTAAGAATTGCTTTAGTAGCAATACCTTTTCCTCACTGCACCTCTAAGTATTCCCAGACTGATGACGGGTATAACGTTTTATGGTGTCTCTTCCCTTGGTAGATGCTGTACTGCATAGCATGTGTAGAAGCCCAGACATAACCTTAAATGTCAAAAAGGTCTTTTTTTCTCCTCTACCTCAGTGGTGAATTTCACTGAAAGAAACTGAGTAATATTCCAAGTTTACCCAGAAATTTTATAGAAGAGTCTCTGATCCCCTCCAAGCCTTTGCCACATTATCTTCTTTCTGTTGGGTGAAACAGAATGGGTGGCCTAAACTAAGTAGTGTGTGCAAGCAGAAAAGCAGTGAGCCTGAATTTGCCATTCATTCACTCATTTTTGTTAGGTATTGCTTTAGCAGATATTTCATGGCAATGAAATGCAGTCCCAAAATGCAAGTCAGTCAGTGTGGAATTAGCACCAAAGATGTGAGATATCAACTAGAAATCATGGTTTTACCCTTAGGCAAAAACAAATAGCAATTTTTTCTTTAGTATTTTCTGTGGAAGGATTTGCAATATCCAGAAAAAAAAAAATCCAAAATTCAGTTCTATGTTTAAAGGTAGGAAACAGAAAGCTGCTAACTACCTTTATTATTAATGTATGCTAAAAAAGTGAGACAATTCTCTGCAATAGGTGTTTTCTAGTACACAAGCTCCTTCATCCTATGGTCTTGTAAATGGCACTAATGCAGACTGGCTGCGGGGCTGTTTTTATTGTTACAGAAGAACTTGCAGTCAGAACACAGAGAAGCAGTTGCTGTGGCTAGAGCTTGCGTCAGCTAAGCTCTGTGTGTAGCTGGGTCCATCCTTCTGTACTAAAAAAGAGGTGCAGTGTGTAAGCTGCTTTTCTATAGGCCAAAATTTCAAACAGTTGCAGTACTTTATGGTCACAAATCATAAATAGTTTTCACTGCTCATGCAGTAGATCAAGTGTCTGAGCCCCAGATTTTTTTTGAGCCTTGAGCTCATGTGTGGTATGATAAAAACAATGACAAACAGCATTGATTGTCCTGTACTCAAACCTCTTTGTGTTAGCTTTCCACACTTGGGCATCTCAGGGTCTCTGTGCTCAGGAAAACAGACTCGCCCTGGCTCATTATTCTCCTGTACATGGCAGTAGACATGGAGAGACATTTATGATACAGCAATTTTTATAATAACATAATTACGGAATGTCAACATTTTATATGAAGTGAAATGCCTAACCTGTGCAGACCAGTCCCACAAATCTTTAGCTGTCCAGGCTGACTATGGCTAAATGATGCACAATTGAAGTTCTCAGTTCAAGTCTGTCCTAAAAGGCTACATTTCATGTCATTTCAGCATATACATTGTAAGATAGTGTCCTTTGGTCATACTGTCAACTTCTAGTAAATATGAAGGGAGTATTAAAGGGTGTTAGATTTTCACGCAGTTGGAAAGGTAGGGGATCATAGGCTCAAGTGGTACTCACAATGTGATAATGCACTTTTTGAAAGCGATTCGGAAGCACTGAGTTATTGTTTTAACCATCTTGAATATATTTTCTTCCTAAGGTCTTTTACTCAGAGGTTGAAGATGACAAAGCTGTTAAACAGCTTTCACATGACGTTCCCTTGAGTTTGGATATGCTAAGCATGGTGAGTATTTCTTTTCATCAGCAATCAGAGCATGGGAGCAGAACTTGCAAGTGTCTACTTGTAGACAGCTTGCAACTGTTTACTTGTTGCTGATATGTTAGTTATGTTGAGGATCCAAGAAGCAGATCTGCTATGCATATTGAGTAAAAGGAAATCTCAGTGATTGCTTAGTCCAGTCAGCGTGATAAACTTTTGCTCCTTGTCTGGCTACTTTATCATGTAAAACTATTAGGACTTGCTTGTGTCTTCGTTGTACTGACTTTTGCAATCTACTAAAATAGAACTTTTAATACTGAATATACATTTTATGTGCGCTTCCACACATGAAAGGGGAATAGCACAACTCTAATGTTAGGGTTGCAATATCAGTGTATGTGCATTGCGGTGTCTGACATAGATAAGTGCATGAGTTTTCAGTGTATTTTTGTCTCTGTGTGGGAAATATGGAATTTAAAATGTAATAATGCTGCTTTATTTGCACATGTGCAAGTCAATCTCCTAGAAGATTCCCTTAGCTTCTGAGTTTTTTTGTTCTTGAAAACACTACTTTTCCCTTTGCTTCCTATTTCTCTCTTTTACTTCAATTCTGGTTTTCCTTTTATCTCTGCTTTGTTTCACTCTACCCTTCTTTTCTTTCCTCCCCTTTTTCTACACAATTGCCTTCCCATTTGTGGATGAGCGCTGCCCATATGACTGAGCAATTATTGCCAAGATGAAAGCAACTGATCTGTGCTTCTGTGTGGTTTTAATACTGTCTGCTTTTAAAAGGGTATTGTCAAAATATGCTAGTGCTTCCTCAGTGCAGAGAAGCTGCTCTTTCTGTTCAGCAAGGCAGAAACAGACATTTTCCAGCCTAGAGTGATGGAGTGTTGCAGGTTGGGTCCTGTAATGGAGCACTTTGATACCACATTCTGCAAAGGGCAGTCTCTTCATGAGACAGCAACATTACCAGCACAGGAATGAAAGGATTATGTGTGCTTAAAGAGGAGTATTGTAGGCTCTCCAATATTTATTTGGTGATCCTTCTTTACAATTCAATTTTTTCACCCTTTCTCTCCTGCTCATTTTCATTCTCCTTTATTTCCTCATCTCTCTTCCTTCAGCCTCCCCACCTGATGTTCAGTGAAATGTATTCACTGATATTTCTTGATCACTGCTGGGCACTGCTCAGATACTTTCCCTGTTAGAAGCACGAGTGAGAGGAATACTCCAATTTCTTTCAGTTTTTTGTCACTTTTTGTTAGTCCTGACTCCTGCAGATATCTGGGATCACAGCAAAGGAAAGAATATTGTTGACATGATACAGTATTTCTCTATTTATACCTTATTTTCTCCCTTCTGATCTTTATCTGTGTTCCTTACTTGTTTATTTTTTCCCCAAAAAACATTCTTGCCAGTAGTGCCAACAAAGACCAAACAGCACGTTGCTTTTTATCTTAATCATGACAGCAGTAATTCTTACTTACTGGAAGAACAGAGTCTGTATCCCAGTACTCACACAGATGAATATCAGCCACATAGACGAGTAGTATATGCTGCAGCATTGGTGTTGTTTTAAATCCCTGGCCCATTATTTATGTGTTTGCCATTATTTTTCAGTATGTTACTCCATTAACAAGTTATATTTTGCTTTTTCCCAGGGGCAAATTGAAGGACAAGCAATTTTTGTAAGTATTGCTTCACATGAAACTTGGTCACAGCTGTGATTTAAAAAGAAATTGAATGTTCCTGACCTGGTCTCTCCACAGATTCATACACAAAAGTTGATCTTAAATGTTAATTCTATGCAGTACTTCTGTAGAATCTTTTCTAGTAAAAATGTGGCAAACGGTAGCTAAAAACCCAGAGGTGAAGAAGGTGGACATGTAGGTACAGCAGCTCTCTTTCTAGCAATGAATAAACTTTTTCTCAGTCATCAGAAATATTTATGGATATCTTGTTTTGCTGGAGTAAAATCACGTAAATAAATGAGCTATATCCAGGCAGTGAGGGCTTACAGGGGACAGAGACAATCAGGTGGTCAGACACAAAATGACAGGGAGCAATGAAGTCTATCAGTGGGAGAGAAGTTGGAGGAGGAAAAACCTGAGCCAATCCATCGAGAACCATGGAGGTGGAGCATAGAAAGAGGCCAGTCACACAACACTCAGGAGGAAGGAGTGGGAGAATAACAACTAGTATAAAAGTGGTTTGAAAGAAATATCAGCCCTCTTAATGGCTTTGTAGCTGGTGAATTATTCAGATTAATTATTTCCAGTCCTGCACACAGTCCAGTCTGCTTCCAATAAGCAGTAAACATATTGGATTTATTGTGAGGCGGGAAGGAAACAGGAGATGCTCAGGTTTAGGTAGTATAAGGGCAGTACTTTCAGTGTTGAAATGAAATCCCAAACATCAAAAAACCCTTTCAATTTTATTTTTCTCCTGTGAGCTGTTCTAAGAGTGGAGAAATCCCACAAGGTTGGTGGATCTCACACAACTTTCATGGTCTAAATTAAAGGAAATTTGATTGAACTGTACGAGGCTGATGCCCAGATGAGACCTTAGAATGTGCTTGAACCTGAACTAGAATTATCTGGTTTGATCTCAGCTGAGCTGAGTCTGGATGATGGCATTATGGCATTTCAGAACTGAGCTTCCATCCTGGGCTCTTTTTTTCTGCATGATAAAAATAACAATTCTGACTTGTAGAGAAGTATGACTGACTGGGATTAATCAACTCTCAGCTGTCCTTAATCCTCAGGAAGTGGTGTTCTTGACGAAATGCTTTCTGTTATATTCATACCAAACTCAAGAGAAATCTGCAATAGTTTTGTGGTTAAGTCTGCATAGTTCATGTTTTCGTCACTAAACCTCCTCTCCCAGTGCTGGGTACAACCCCGCTGCTTTCTCAGAGGCTTCTCTGGACCATCCAAGACTGTCATAGCATGAGCTGAACTGCATCACCTATTTCTGTGTGTGCATGTATGCGTGTGCTTGTGCATTAGGGAAGTGGATAATGTATTATAGCTGTATTATATCATCTTATAACAGAGCCCATGTAAGTGAGAGCAGCCAGGAGAACTGAAGATGCAGTACAATTTAATAAGGCCATTGTTCCACTGTGCATAATATTCAGGAAGTTGGACACAAATATTAAAAAGAAAAAAAAAAGAAAAAGGCAAGAAAAAATAATAGACTTTAAAGGTGAGAGGGTTTAGGTCAGGCATAGAGCCATAGACAGCAATAGTGCTCCCTGTCAAATCACAAAACACACCAGTACAAAATGAGGAGTAGCCAGCTGAGGGTTAGTGTCTCAGTAGTGGAGAGAAGGAGTTGTCAGGGGGTTAAGTGTCATTAAACCCAGCTCAATTTCTGCAGCTGTATTGTAATCCAGGGTTTGTTGTTTTCTTGATTATAACAAAGCAAAACAAAACGAAACAGAAAACAAGTTTTGTTTGGAAAATAATGTGTAATCCTGGTTTCTGTGAGGCAGCTTACTGTGCAGCCTCACAGTTTCAACACGCTTGGAGGGAAGGCAAACTGTGTGGCAGGGCTGTCCTGGTTTGGGTTAAAACAAAACTAATTCTGTTCAGTAATTTTACTTTTTAGCTGAAGCTCCTCTAAGAAACTGCACTTTCTGAAACTAGCAGCATGTTT
>VWZX01007198.1:14360-30085 GCA_013399015.1 Galbula dea
CCTACTGCCACAGTATCAGTGGTGACGTAGTTACCATCGAGGGGGGTTTGGGTTCGGTATTGGGTTCTGTACATATTTGTATATATTTCATTTAACATTATTGTTATTATTAAAGTAGTTTTAGTTTTAGTTTCCAATCCACAAGTCTCTCTGTCTCTCCCTTATCCCCTTTCCCTTCCTGTGGGGGAGGGCGAGGGGGGTAAGGGGGAAGCAGTTGTCATTGGGTTGGTGGTCAGCCCAGCCTCGACCCTCGACAAGGGCAGAGAAGGATATGTGGTTTCTACATACACGTGACGCTTCTGCCAGAGGAAAGGCATCATGTTGCTTCACCCCATTCAAGAATGTAAAGTTGTAATGAAAATAACAAATTTCATTTTGCAGAGTTTAGCAAGAGTGTTGTGTAAGATGAGAAAGTGAGGTTGGTGCCTAGGAAAGCCTTATTGGCAATGCAATGTCCATTTGAGGTATCGTGCTTCAAAATATAGAGGCGATCTGAGAGATAAGATAACAAACATGATGGGGAGCTAACTCTTCCATATACTATCTAAAATTCTCTATCTGTTAGTCTGGTCTGCCTGTGGAAAGATCTCAGTCACTTCAGCTATGAGACTGAAAGACCCAGATAAATCTTTCAGTGAGAGTGTTTTTGCTGCCTCTCTTTGGGTAGTTACTTTTTCAGCATTGTTATCATCTTTCTCAGATGAATCCAAGTCATTCAAGCCGATCAAGGGTGAATGATGGAAAAACAGGATAACGGTCAGGCAGTCCACAGTAATAGGAAATCAGTGATGGAACTCCAAAACCATGGCTAGAGAAATGACAGATAGCAGGGTGTTGCTGAACAATGTTGTAGTAATAACATAAATTCCCAGAAGAAAAGAGAGAGTTTGTCCAAAAAACTGTCATAAGGAAATTTAGCAGTTTATAAAATTTTGGGATTGTTTACTATTTTACTGCAACTGTAAATGCAGATTTAATGTCTGTTCCAGTGTGAAGAGAAAGATCTCTGAATTTTGACATACCTTGTGAACAGTGTTTTTCATATCAGAGAATGAAAAACTGAAGAAAAATTTGTGTAAAGCATTTTTTAATAAGTGGTTTTTTTCACAACAAAACAGTCTGTGGTGTAGAATCTGGTACTTCTGTTTACTTGTAGCTACTGTCAAAATTTATAAATTTGGGATTTACATCTCTCTACAGGTAAATTGCTGATAAAGAATACTGAATTTCTATACAAATATACACATTCCCCACTGAAGACCAGATCTAAATATCTGAAACTGATCTATGATATGTGTGCTAGCCAGTGATAAAATGTAATTTTTAGGTGACATTTGCTAATTTCTGGGAGATTTGAGCAGGTTTCTCTGAACAGTGTTTAGCAGTACGAGCTCTTCATATGGAGGTTAGTACTGCCTCCCTAACAGTAGTTGTCTGTTTCTGTGTTTATGGCAGAAGGACAAATAAGGGAAGTGCTTGCAAATAAGGTCAAGGCTAATATCTAGGCCCAGAAAATTGTGAGAGGCAATGGGACTGATCTCTGCTCCATGAGAAATTAAAGATCATCAGTTCACACTGCGGCAACTTGCTTTGTTCTCAGGGGCTTCTACAGTCTCTGGATTTAAAAGATAAGAAAACAGAAAAAAATAACAAAAAAGAAAATACTCTATACTGACACTGATTGCCAGCACTTGGCTCAAGGGAGGGCATAGTACATGGCTTTGTCTTCACCAGCAAAAAAGCTGGACAGTGAACACAAACAATCCACAACCTTGTGAGTTATGCTGAGAAATGGGTCCAGGTCATCCCTGTGAATTCCCCAGGGGTGAAGCTGCAGCTTGAGAGGAAACATATGGTGCTGTTTGTGTTTGTTGCTTCTGAGTCCTGCTAGGAGGCTCCATGGAAAATGCCATGTAAGATCCCTGCTTCCCAGGTCACAGCACTGTCCCTTGTTACATGGAAGAGCTTTCACAATGTTCTTGTCTTCTCTTGACTCTGATAGGAAGTTGTCATTGGTGATCTAAAGCCAGGCACTCTACACCGGGTTAGCATTGGAGCATATGGCTGGGCAGGAAAAGGAAGACCCAGCATTCCCAGAGATGTGACAACCTTATCCCAAGGTAACAACTGGGTACATGGCTTTCTGTTGCAAAACTGGCAGAGCACACATCTGTAACATAGCAAGTAACTTGTACCTACATTTTTGTCTTGTGCAGTAACATATTTTACTGTTACTTTTCCACAAGTGTGGAGTTTTAGAGGGGCAACAGATGAGAGGAGAAACCTATGAATTTGATTCCCAAGTCTGTGTGTTGAATTATTGTATCTGTTAGCCTGTCTGCTTCTCTAATGCTATTCCTTTGCATTTCTTCTGGCTTAGATAAGTGCATGCCCCCTGCACCGCCCTATCAGCCGCAGATCGTAGTAGTTTCTGACTCAGAAGTTGCATTATCCTGGAAGCCCAATATGAGTGAAGGAAGTTCTCCCCTTCAGTACTACACAGTGGAGTTTATCAGGCAAGTTTGCCAATGGAATCTGAATGTCAGTGTTTGTGCACTCCAGGGTTTTTTAACTTCCACTGCAGTATTAAACTTCATATAGATTTTTCTCATGATTTATTTACTTACTGTGTATAGTACATTTAGTTTTCCTCTCAAGGTATGCTGAATAACCATGGACGTTTTGAAGACAAAAGCAGAAATAATGTAAGCTGTTATAAAATCACCAGTAAGTCATACTTTTGATTGAAGAAAATGAGGTCTAATTTGATCTTTTCTCTCTAATAAAAGCCTGGGTGGATAAAGTTTTAAGTTTCTCCTGTCATCAAATGCATCTGTACCATGCTGAGAAAAGGGTGTGAGGCAGAGCAGTTTCTCAGCAGGAGTGCCCTGGGCTGCTGTAGGAAATAATCCAGGGATTGCAAACTCAGTATGTTGGGCAGTTCTCACCTGACTTTGGTCGTTTTGGTCTTGAGATTGCAGGACTCAAACTTGCTTTGTTATCCTAAAGGTAATTAAGTTTACATGAAATGTTGGCCTTTCTGTTTAGATATTTTAGGGGGGAGATGTGGTCTTGGTGTGGTTTGTTTCTTTGTTTTATTGATTTGGGTTTTTTAATTCTTTTATGTTGAACTCTTCAAAATTTGCAGTTACAGAGCTGAACTGTGAAAATTTGCCACTCAAGTTGCTTTTATAAGAAGTGTATAAAGAGTCAGGAGGAGGTGACTGTATCTGCATGCACAAACAAGTATTCATACCTGACTGTACACATGCTTGTGTAAGCCGATAAATGTATACAAAGCTATTCATTTTAATTTGCCACTGTGTTTACCCTTACAATGAATACAGCAAAATTCAGCCTTTGAAAGTTTAATCCTTTGGGTGAACACTTGATTATGAGTCTTAGTTGAGGTTCCTGAATAAGAAAAGAAAATTGCTTCTTTAACTACTCTGAACTAAAAGGTCAAAAAATCATTTTTCAGAAAATCACATTCATTTTTAAAAAGAAAAGACAGAAGGAACTATTATTTTTCAGTATGTTAAGATCCAGAAGGTATAAATATAATGAAAAGGATTCTGGGGCTGAAAGCCTGTTTGTGAACTTACATTGCACTTCATGTTTGAATCAAAAAGCTCCATATTTAGTGGGAAGCCATCCAATATTCATTGCACTGGGAGGCTTTTTTTGAGGGCTAAAAATACACTGGGGGTTGGACTACATAGTCTCCAGAGGTTCCTTCCAACCCCTAACATTCTGTGATTATGGCCATCATGTAAACTCTGCTGTAGCATTACCATGAATTTTCTCCAATACCTGTTTTTCAAACATAGTTGTTGTCTGATCCTTTCCCTCTTATCCCTGTCTCTTCTATCTCATTTGCTCAGTGGATGGAGAAAGGATTTTTTGGGCTTCTGACTGACCACACTTCTGCCATCTCTGTGCTTTTGCTAGAAGGTGAAGCCTGTGGGTTTATGTACACCTCCTCATAGCATCAGGGGACTTCTAAAGGAATTAGAAGTCAGCACCATTATGTCTATCTGATGTATTGAAAGTGCACTCTTGAATGTTTTTGTTCAGCCAGGGAGCATAAAACTGCCTTCACTGTTGAAGTTGAAAAATATGAGTAATTTAAATTTCAGTGTTTTGTTCGTTTTAGACTTTGGGAAAGAATTTGCTAACAGCACAATGTTTTGATTACACTGTTTAGTTTTACATTTAATGCTAAGCTGAAAGTGTATTTGTTAATTTTGGGATTATGCTCTTAGACTTGGAAGCTTGATTATATATTTGGAGAAAGTTCAATGAGCCATAAGCCCTAATGACAGTTAGAGGTAAAGATTTAACTTTAAGCTTCATTGTCTTTTTTGCTGTATATTTAGTAACTCTAAAATGTATTAACATGATTTAAAGATGTTAAATTAAACCAATGTAAAACCAAACCAAAACAGTGCATGTAAATTTAGAATTAAGTTCTATTATTTCAAAGAAATACAATATTAATCTGTGCTTTTACAAAATTAATTACTTTCTAATGCAAATCTGTAATTTCTCTTGGGTGCAGCATGAATGTTAAAAACTGTGACATTGTTTAAATAATTCCCATCCCCTTAGAACTAACTTTAATACTTTAAGTCCCTAGAAGAACGATGGTAGGAGGCTGAGATGAGGGGAAAACACTCTCTTCATTGGTTAACTGTAATATTGGGGATTAAATTCTCATGAAAATTCAGTACATTAATTGTTTGCACTTAACTGAATCAAATCAGAACCAGAGCTAACCCACAGTCTGCTTCTAACTGGGGTCTAAATTTGGGCCTTTATTTAGGCATTTGCATGGGTTTCCTTTGGGACCTTTTGGTTCATTATAGGCAGTGGAGGGCTGCTGGTGTCAGGTGTAGGACGAGCTGGGCTAGCTCAGGCTCTGCTGTTGACTATAAGGGGACACTAAAAAGACCACAATCCCAACTTGGCTAAATGCTAAAAATGAGGAGGGTGAATGTGGGTCTCAGTGCTCACTGTACAGTTCACAGGGAACATCTAAAAAGAACAGGTTAAACCAAGAGTAAATAATCTGTTGGTTGATACTGGGGTATTTTATGACAAGTGGAATTCTTGTGAAAGCACCTAAAGTGAAACCCTGAAATGTACTAGGTTGGGCGTTTTTCCTAAAGATAGTATAAGAAAATAATTCTCAAAAATGTCTTGTATATTTTTACATGAATACTCCAAATATGCAATTTTTTAAAATCTATTGAATGCCTACCTAGACTTCTAAATTTGGAGACTAGCTTATTCAAATCTTTATAGTCAGCTAGCATTTACAGAACAACAAGTGTTTTAGCATCATATTCCCAAAAAGGATTAGGTCACTTTCTTTTCATCTAGGTACATAGATGGAGTCAACAGCTTTCAGTATTAATCTTGACATACAAGGGAGATTTTTCAGTATCTTGGTAGTGACATGAAACTTCTGCTGCAATGAATTAGGCAGGTTCTGCTGATAAACTGGGGAAATTTATTAGTATAAAGACACTAAGGTGGAGCAGATTAAGCGTTGTGGACAAAATTCTTGATTAGTTTCCAACTTTCCCCTCCCCCCTAACCCAAATGTGTATCCCTGAATCTGTTCTGTGTTGAAATATCTGTCCCTAGCTCTGCATGAAACCAGGGAGTGATCACTTTCATTTGCAAAACTGGCAAACCCAAACCAACAGATCTGACCAGGGAGACACCTCCTAATGCCCAGCAAAAACCTCTTAAATACTGTTTTTTCCGATTAATTCAAGAAACAGAGACATCTACCTCAACATTTGCTTTACTGTTGGTGAGGGTTAAGTCCTTGAAAAAGTAAATAAGAAAGAAAGAGGACTGGAAGATGCAGAAGTTAGGGAGGAAGTGCTTAACAGTGTTTTACAGCACAGACTAATACTTAATGAAAGAAAGAAATTAGAAAATTGTCTACTTTTCCTTTCATCTGTGTTGACTTGACATATTAGTTGATGAATTCTGTAGAAAGTGTCACAATAAAGCTAAACAATAATAATTACCACAAATAATATCCTGTAGTGTGATATTTTCTACAGTGAATATTTTCCATAGCGAGTAAGAATCATATTTGTTATTTGTAGGAATGTTTAAAAAAAAATTCTGTAGAGATTAATTTGCCACATGAGCTGAGTACAGACTTGGCACATAAGAACAATCAAAAACCTTATAAAGACTGGATTGCTAGCAGGTGCTTCACTCTTGTTAAATTGTTTCCAGGTGATTTAAAGAGGAATTTCAAATGAGTATAAAATTGCTGTTCTCTGCATCAAAAAGATTTCCTTTCTTAAGCTTAATCCTTTCTTAATCAGTCCCGAGATTACAATGTAAAGGAATAATCTAAATATTTTGAGTATGTTTGGGCAGAATTCTGCCCTTGGTTTATATCCATCCAGTCTATCTGAATTTATGCATATGTTTATTGTCTTTAAATGCTGACTTTGTCACAGCCAGATTCTTACTGCATGCCATTTCTGCTTCAGAGATGCACAGCTGTATCTTTGAGAGCAGAAAATGTCCACAGAAGTTGCCTGATTCCTCCATGTACAGATACAACACTCGGAGCAGTCCTGTGAGGTCTCAGCTGGGGACAGAGAGATCCATGCTGGTCCAAGGAATGTGGTGCTGGAGAAAGATGGGAAAAGAGGCATCAAAATGAGCCCTCCAGTGTAAAAGTTGACACAATATGAAATTTAATGCAAAAAAAGGATCATGGAGACAGTTTGCTACAAAGTATTCCTAGCTCAGAAAACATGGGAGCTGGCTGGCCCTGGGTGTAGTCACCAGCTGAGTTTGTTGTGTTCCTCTCCCCATCTGTTTGCCATTTTTTCATTTTGTACAGATTTGTTCGCACAAGGAACGTTCTGGAGAAGTAACAAAGGTCAAGTGATAAATCTCTCTCTCTCCTTCAGCTGCAGATGCTTACATGTTTGCAGGCATTTCCTTTATTATTCACTTCTGCAGAAGGAAGTCTTGCCAGAGACAGTCAGTGAAGTTGAAGGCTAGACTATGCTTTGTGTAATCTCCTAAATCTTCACGGGGTGCAATACCTCCTTTGGGTCTCTTCGTCAGAGTAGTGTGTTTCCATTTGGGCGTAGACATCAGCAGGGTCTGTTGCAAAGAGACTTTGAGGCAGGTCTTGAGCTAGCAGGAATTCCTTCAATTGGAATTAGAGCCAAAAAAAGATGTGTACAGGAAAACTGAAAACACTACTAAGCGAGCATGTGGAAGGAAGCAATGCTAACAGCTTTCTTTTCAAAAACAGTATGTATTTTCGTTTTGGCCCAGGCATCAAAAGCTTGGAGAAGGGAAACAATGAAAGAGTAGCCAAAATAAATCCCCCTCTGTCTAACAGGAAATATTGGTGGAGGGTGACTTAAAATGGTCTGTTTAGCTGTCATTACATCTTGTGCATTTGTCTGTTTTTATTTTTAGTGAGACAATGAAATATTTGCATCGTGTGTGCGATTGCTGACAGGAGCTGGGCAGCTGGGAGCTGCTGCTTTGTCACTGTTTGCTTTGCTGGCACAAAGCAATAAGACCACAGTGGTCAATACATCTTGTATTGACTGGTAGAAGGAAACAATTTAACTTTGGCATTTTCTTCCAGGTGCAAAGAAACAAAAAATGCCTGCCTTGTGCTATAATTTTCATTGGAAAACTGTTGGAGATATTTACAGGGAGTCCTGTGTAAACATTGGTAGCTTCAGGAAGCTCTTGGAGGTTGTTTCCTGTAATAAATATCACAAGGACAGGCTTCACAGCTTAGTAGTGGTTCCATGGTCTGTCCCCATAAAAGCAAAGGATTTCAGTGATAATTTAGCAAGCTTATATCTCATTTATTTTGTCTATTTCCCAAGAAAGTTTAAAGGCAATTTATTTATGTAGCCAGCTTAATTATTTATGATCTTGGCTTTGTTTGATCCTGAAGGCCAGACCTTGACAGCAATTGGACAGTAATAAGAGAGCAGATCGAAATGGAATCCATGGTTCTCAAAGGACTTCTCCCAAATACAAAGTATCAGTTTGCTGTCCGAGCAGCAAATGCCTATGGATTCAGTCCTGCCAGTGCTCCAAGTGACATCATCCGAACATTCGGTAAGTAGAACTGCCTTTTTGTAATTAAAACTGTATAAAAATAAAGAATATCTGTAAATAAAGTGTAACTGGAGTAGCCTATGGAGAACTGCTGGTGGAAAGAGTCACTCTTCAAGCCCAGGTACCCCTTGTCTGACACCTCTTGGTCCAGTCTGTGAAGCTTTCAGTATCCTATGAAAGTCAAGCTACAAACAAAGATTTCAAAAATACCAGGCAGAAATGCTCTCATGCTGTTTCTCTACCCTGGAGGTCATTGCCAAATATCTTGGATTGCTGCTTACTGACTTTATACTGACTTTTGTGTTTGCTTCATGCAGAACTGATAAGTGAATATCATGGGGAGAAATGAGAGAGATCTCTATTTTTTTTTTCTGTTCTTTGAAAAGGAATCATATATTACAATTATAATTTTATAATTTAACTGTTTTCTGAAGAATAAGGCACAGTAATGAAAATAATGATATAAAGAAGTTAGCATTCCTTTTTGATTAGGGGCTGCACAGCAAAAATGTTAGGTGGAAATGCATTTAAACATACTTGAATATCACAGGTTAGTAACTATTATATTCACATTTGTGAAGCAGTGTAGGTCATGAGCACTGCAATAAGGGGTATGTGCTGCACACATTGCTGGTGGCCTTCCTGAGAATATAATCCTGATAGTGATAGTGTCTCTATGGGCTAAATTTGAGGTACGGTTGCTCCTTATCACCTTCAAAGTCATAGCCGTATATGAGAATCCCAACCAAGCCCAAAGAAATCACATTGGGAGTCGTTGGAATCGTGTCTCTCATACAGCAAAAAACCCTTTGCAGGAAGCAAAGCCAAGCCAAGGACCACAGGGTATGATGGCCAACTGAGTTATACCCTCACTGTAAGAATTTTTTTTGTTTAAAAGGTCCCAGTACTTTTAAGTTTTTAAAGGAATTTATATGGGACAGAATACCACACAAGAAAATGCCTGTATATAATTTTAGCAGATTAATGAACTATAAAAAAGATGAACAAAACTGACTTCTTTTTGTCTTTTCTCACGCACATGCTCAGTTGAAACTCATCTTTAATTAACTGGTAGAAAATGAGCAGCTGATATTCAGGTAGGACTGTGAGCTCTGCAAGAATTTGCACACTGTAGAAGTGTAGTCCACATCCTTACTGACCCACCAATTTAAACTGCTAAGACTTTATTTCTAAATTGCCTCCCTACCTGGGAATCCCTTGTTTTCATTGACTCTTCTGTGGCAGTTTCCATTCTTTTTTCCCCCTCTGTCATAAATGGAACAGTTTGCATGGCTGCTAAACATACAAGTTTAACTTCTGAAGGAAATGTCACAGAATGCCAGGGGTTGGAAGGGATCTTGGAAGATATCTAGTCCAACACCCTTGTCAGAGCAGGATTCTTCCCTGACCAGGAATCGAACCCAGGCCCCAGCAGTGAGAGCACCAAATCCTAACCACTAGTCCACCACTTCTTCTGTCTGTGAAGATCACGAAGATGCAGCAGTACTCTGGGGTTCCTTAGCCACTGGATCCTCAGGGGTCAGCTTCTGTTGCCTGAGGCACCATTGTGTACTCCTCAATATCCTGTTTACCTTTGAACATGAGTGGCTGCATTCTTTGGTCAGAAAAGATAAAATGTTTAGCTCTGTTAATAAGGGTGGAGTAGTCTTTGCCCTGTGCTTAGTACAGTGGTATTCTATGAAAAGCACTTTGCCTTTGGAAGTTGCCTGTTCTCAAAAAGGTGACAAAATGTCTCTAAAACATGAGCTTCTGTCATTAAAGCTTGGGATCAAATTCATGCCTGGTGTATATAAGCAATGATTTCTGGAGAGTTTTATAAGGGGCATGAGCTTGATTCCCTGTGCCTAAATGAGATCTGAAAAGTAATGGTATTAGGCATGTTGCACTGCTTTCCAAATAGGCTCAAAACTCTCTGCATGTCCATGGTAGGCACATGGGTGCTGCTGTGACTGAGAGGCTTGTCAGCCTGCACCAAAGCACTGGCTGTGCTTGGGGGACATCCTCAGGAGCTCCCTGAGCCTAGGGCCACACGTCTGTGTTGTGCTTCAGCCCTGCAGCAGGGCACTTGTATTTAGAAATACTTTGGCAAACTCTGGGCTCTTTGGTAAATGCAAATGTCATTCTTTTGCCAGTCCACTCTTAGTTTCCAGGGTGGATTTTGAATATAGGCTTGAAAACTCCATATATCCACTAGGCATGAAGGCCTGTTCTATCTTATGGATACCTGTCATCACAATAATCAGAGCAAGGAGTTCTTGCAGAGCAAGGAGCGGTGTTCAAAGGCAACAGAGAATGTATGCCTTTAGAAATAAGTTCTGCAGCTTTCTGAAAGCAGAAGTGAGCTAGTATAGCAGCTTCAACTTGGCTTTAGTTGTGATGTCTATGTAAGAAACTGGTTTGATGTTAACCAGGTACAAAAATACATGGTGCATTAATAGAAAAGCTAAACTTCTGCTGTGAGAACATGTTCTTGATTAAAGCTGTGAATAGTCTGATCATGTATTTTTCCTCAAAAAAATAAAAACCCCTGAAGAGTTATTTAAACCATTGACAAGTTTCATTGAACAAAAAAACCACATGCTAAGCTCAAGGGCAATCAAGTAAAAGTCACTCCCAGTTCACATTATGTATCTTCAGGTACCTTCTGCCTTCTAGTAGCCAGAAAACCAATTGTTTCTTTGGCCCAGTTAATCATTCATTTCAGTTGCTCAGGTATAGCCATCCAGTGGATTTGAGGTCCTGTGGATTTCAACTGCCACTGCAGGAGGGCCTATACCTCCCAGGCATCTCCCAGAAATCTGATAGTCCTGTGGGGGATGTGGTAATGCATCTCAGATGGCATTGGATGCCTCACTCTCTCAAGGAGCCAGCAGATACCTCTTACTCACCTATTGTTGCTGGAAGGATGTCAGACAGTTTTCAAAGACAGATGTCTTTTCTCTTCAGAGTGTCTAGGAATTACATCTTCCTTATTACCATGGTTCCTTCTCCCGTGTAAACACTCAAACCTACCACAGATATTTGATGCTATTTTCTGACTGATTGTGTGTTCCTCTGAAATATCTTAGGAAACTGGCAGAAAGTCATACAATATCTGTCTCCCTTGCATTACACTTAGTCTACATGGTGCTGGCACTAAAGTCCTTAATGTGTATAGATTTTAAAAATTTTTAGCTTTCTGCTTGCATATCCTGGATTGTTCTTCTTCTTTTGAAATAATTAATGTTTCTCTGATGTTTATTTTAACTGAAGAACAAATTCCCAACATTACCTCAAATGCAGTGGACTTTCAGGGTCCATGTTGCATTGTGTAGTTGAGACAGAGATGAGTCTTGCAGACACTAAGTACACACTTGTGCTAGTTTGAAAGGTTAAGAACTAACAGGTTTGCAATAAAATCTCAATACAAAAAAGATTACAAGTCAAAATTACAGTTTAATAAAAGATAAGAAAATGAACATTACAATACATACACCAAAACTTAGTTTTAAACCAGAACTAGCAACCCAGCACCCTGGGGCACGGGGGTAATGGTGCTATAAGCTCCTATGCCGAAGCTCCACGTGCTTCCCCTCCCCCTGAATCCCAAACAAAAGGAACCTGTTTGTTCTGCAGATGTAAAGTCACAGTCTATTTGAAGAGTAAGGGTCAAGAAGGAAGCTCGGGAAAAGGCAGGTTTCTGGAGACACTCCTGCAGCTGGAGAGGGTCCTGGGGCACGAAGGGATCTCGGCAAGAGCTCCTGCAGCGTCTCCGTCCTTTTCCTCCGGCTCGGCAAGTTGTCCGCAGTCCCCCAAAGCCCGAGATTATATACCCCCCTCACAGCTCTGGCGGGAAAACTCAGCCTCTCCCTCAGGGTAGCTGAGTCATAGGATATCTCTGGAAAACCGCTGACAGCCCCTTGCAGAACCCGTTTCTCAGACTGGGTGCGAACGACTCTCGAGAGGGGAGGCATTCACACCTCTTATCGCACAAACCTCTTCAATACCTCGCCTGTAGCCCCAGAGGAGTAAGGCTGACATAGATTGGTATATAATCCACAGCTAAAACCAGGACAACACTACTTGGAGATGTTTTCTGCTGTGGTTTATCTTATTCTTACATGTAATTCTCTCATTTTGGTTTAAAAAGGTGTCTGGCTTTGAAGTACTCTTGGCTGAATTGTTTTAGTTCAGCATAGGAAACGATTGTCTTTGCTAAAATGTTTCTCTGAAGGGGTGCTGATGGTATCACCTAATCTGACAGACTTCCCAATGTCCTTGCAAGCAGAACTTGTGACCTTGACTGTAAGCAGTTGCTCACTAACCTAGTTAAAAAAACACGCTTTTTTTTTGTGTTACATTGCTCCATTTTCATGAGGGAAAGAGAGTGCAAGTTTTCCCAAGGGTTCTCATTTATTTGTGATTTGGTTTCTTTCTTTTTTTTTTTTTTCTTTTGTTTTTTCCTAGATGTCATAAATGAATTTTTGTTGCCTTTCTGAATTACAGATGCAGGTTGTGCATATTTTTTTTATATGGTTGTTGGATTTTTGCTCTACCAAATCTTTCAATATGTCGTGGACAATTTACTTGAAAGCAATGATTGCACATATCCAGTTTAGTAAAAACAAAATAAGCTGACACAAAGAATCAAACAAAGTATCATCATCTGCATCACTTAAATACTCTTCATCTCCTGGGGGAACAGATGGGGTTTGCACTATGCCTAGAAGGTCACCAGCCTTGAGCTTTGCCAGATGAACAGAGGAAGAATCTTCTGTTAAAAATACCCTCCTGCTTGTCTCCACAGAAGACATCACAGAAGTGACTGCTTAATCTGGGTACATCCCTTCCTCTGATCCTGGCTGTCACTGCCTAGCTTCTCATAAATAGAGGTATCTGTATGCTCTGGCTCATACTGAGCAAGACGTTGGCACAGGTGCTTAGATGTTCTTCAGGGGGCTTGAATGTATCAACTGAGGCTCAGGCACAGGAAAAGGGCTGTCCTTTGGGCCCAAACCTTGATGTAATTGATGGTGATGTGTCCTAGAGATAGCAAATGGAGAAGGTTTTCCACAGAACTGTTTTCTGAAGACCTCCAAAAGCTTCACAAAGTCAGTGTTTGTATTTACAGGGACAGGGACAAAGAGCAAGAGACTGCAATATGCAGTGCCTGACAAGAATAAAACTCAGATTAAAATGTCCCTGGTGTAGTTTGGATTTAGACCAGTGTGGAGTTCTGCATGAAGGTAATCAGTCTGTTAACACTTCCGTTTAATCTGCCTGTGTTGCAGTGTTCAGTGGTCTGCCCTCTACACTTTCCTGTATCTCCTGATCTATATGCTGGTGGCCACCTAGTCAGCAAAACAAAAGCTTATGTGTCTTTCTATTTACTTTGAGAAAGATTTCTTTGGTATAACTTGAAAAGCGGGTCCATGAGAACTGTATGAGGTTCAACAGGTCGAAGTGTAAGGTCCTTCACTTGGGTTGGGGCAATCCTAGGCATGACTACAGTTTAGGAGATGAAATCATTAAAAGCAGCCCTGCAGAGAAGGACTTCAGGGTTGTGTTAGATGAAAAGCTGGATATGAGCCAGCAGTGTGCACTTGCAGTCAAGAAGGCCAACCATATTCGGGGCTGCATCAGGAGAGGCATGACCATCAGGTCAAGGGAAGTGATTCTGCCCCTCTACTCTGCCCTCCTGAGGCCCCACGTGGAGTACTTGCATCCAGTTCTGGGGTTCTCAGCACAAAAAAGATGTGGACTTTTTAGAGCAAGTCCAGAGGAGGGCCACAAAGATGATCAGAGGGTTGGAGAACCTCCCCTGTGAAGACAGGCTGAGAGAGTTGGGATTGTTCAGCCTGGAGAAGAGAAGACTTTGGGGAACCTTATAGCAGCTTTCCAATTGTTGTTGGAGGTTGTTGGACAGTGTCCAGAGGAGGGCCATAAGGATGGTGAAGGGAATGGAGGGGAAGTCTTATGTGGAAAGGCTGAAAGCACTTGGTCTGTTCAGCCTGGAGAAAAGGAGGCTGAGGGGAGTCCTCATAGCTGTTTATAACTTCCTCACCAAAGAGGGAGGGGTGGGTGCTGACCTCTTCTCTCTGGTGGATAGCGACAGGACACAGGGGAATGGCACAAAGCTGTGCTGGGGGAAATTTAGATTGAATATTCATAAGAACTTCTTTACCCAGAGGGTGGTGGAGCATTGGAACAGGCTCCCCAGGGAGGCTGTCATGGCCCTTACTCTCATGGAATTTAAGAAGCATTTGGACAGGGCACTTAGGCACATGGTGTGACTATGGAGTTGTCCTGTGCCTAACCAGGAGTTGGACTAGATGATCGTACTGGGTCCCTTCCAACTCTGGCTAGTCTGTGATTCTGTAATACCTAAGGGGGACCTGTAAAAGGTGGGGGAAGAGATACTCTTTACCTGGGTAAAAAGCAGTAGGTCAAGGGAGAATGGCTTCAAACTGGAGGAGGGAAGATTTGGATTGGATCTAAGGAAAAAAAATCTTTACTCAGAGGGTGATGAGGGTTGGAACAGGTTGCCCAGAGATGTTGTTGATGCTTCATCCCTGGCAGTGGTCAAGGCCAGGTTGCATGTGGCCCTGGGCAGCCTGGCCTAGTGGGTGGCATCCCTACCCATGGCAGGAGCATTCTTTAAGGCCCCTTCCAACCTGGACTGTTCTACGAATCTATGAATTCTATGAACTTAATCCCTATGTGGAAATAAGCTGTCTAAAGATCATGACCCCCCCACAGGTTTTCAATTAGTTATGAAACAGGATTATAGGACCTGATAGTCTTAAACAGGGTTCATCTCCTTGAACAGTGAAACACTGATTTAATGACATATAACACACTTAAAATCTGCAGTTATTGTTTTGCTATGTGCCGAATACCACTTTTCTTAATTGTCCCTGATTTGCCACCCATTATGAAATGAGCTCTCCACCAAAGCAACACAGTGATCTTAAGAGGTAGGATTATGTAGAGGTTTCTCTACAAAAAATCACTTTAGATTCTCTGCCTTCTGTTTGTTTTGTCATTTTATTGCATCACATCACATGTATCATGTAACATCCAATGAACAAACACCAAATGCAGGGCAGAGCAAGGTGATTGAGAAGCCAGTGACCTGTTAGACAGCCTCATAATTCTTTGTGTACTCTATATGTATAAATTCAGGCATTGTTAGAAGACAGTACCTCTCTATGACTTTGCTTCACACAGAATCACAGAATCACAGAATGTTAGGAGTTGGAAGGGACCTGGAAAGTTCATCTAGTCCAACCCCCCTGCCACAGCAGGATTCCCTCGACCAGATCTCACAGAAGCTCGTCCAGACAGACATTCCACAACCTCTTTGGGCAGTCTGTTCCAGTGCTCTGGCACCCTCACTGGGAAAAATTTTTTTCCTGTATTCACAGAGAACCTCCTATGCTTCAGTTTACAACCATTGCCCCTTGTCTTGTCCCTGGGCTTCACTGAGAAGAGCCTAACTCCATCCTCCAGACACTCACCCTTCACATATTTAAAAGCACAGATGAGGTCACCCCTTAGTTTTCTCTTCTCCAAGCTAAAGA
>VWZX01007198.1:30418-87336 GCA_013399015.1 Galbula dea
GGAGTCACCATCCCTGGAGGTTTTTAAGAAGCTGATGGATGTGTTTCTTCAGGGGATGATTTAGGGGTAAGAGTAGTGTAGGGCTATCGGTTGGACTAGATGATCTTGAGGGTCCTTTCCAACCGTAATGATTCTGTGATTCTGTGTCAGCCACTCCACCCAGTTTAGTGTCTTCAGCAAACTTGCTGACAGCGCACTGTGTTCCCTCATCCAGATCATTAATGAATATATTGAAAAACACTGGTCCCAGTACCGACCCCTGAGGGACTCCACTAGACACCAGCCTCCAACTAAACTCCATCCCATTGACCATGACTCTCTGACTTCTGTTCTTCAACCAGTTTGCAATCCACCTCACTACCCAATCAGCGAGACCACATTTCCTCAGTTTAGCTGTAAGGATGCTGTGGGCAACAGTGTCAAATCCTTTACTGAAATCAACATAAACCACATCCACTGCTCTAGCATCATTTATCTACCCAGTGATGTCCTCATCAAAGGCTATCAGGTTGGTCAAACATGCCTTCCCCTTGTTAAGCCCATGCTGACTGCTCCCAATGACCCCCTTATCCTTGATATGCCTAGAGAGAGAATCACAGAATCACAGAATATTAGGAGTTGGAAGGGACCTCAAAAGATCATCTAGTCCACCCCCCTGCCACAGCAGGATTCCCTAGACCAGGTCACACAAAAGCTCGTCCAGATGCTGCCTGGAGAAAGCCTCATCAACTTCCTCGTCCTGATCAGGTGGCCTGTAATAGATACCCACAACTGTATTACACATGCTAGCCTGCCCCTTAATTCTCACCCATAAACCCTCAGCTCGCCCCTCATTCATTCCTGGACAGAACTCAATACATTCAAGGTGCTCTGTCACATAAAGAGCAACTTCCCCACCACGCCTTGTAGACCTTTCTTTCCTAAAAAGGACATAGCCATCCATGACCACATTCCAGTCATGAGAGCTGTCCCACCATGTCTCTGTAATTGCCACCAGATCATAACCCCTTGACCTCACATGGGTTTCTAACTTCTCCTTTTTATTCCCCGTGCTGTGTACATTGGTATACAGGCATTTCAGGGAGCGAGCTGAGCAACCAATTCTACCCTAGGGGCGTGGGATGCCTTCTGGGTGCATTATGTCTTAACCAAAACTGCTCATAGATCAGCAGGTGGAGCGATGTAGCATACTGGCTGAAATCTACATAGATAAAGTGGTAATCTGGGCACATGCTAGAGGCATGTGCGTATTAGGACACCTTGTGGGGTTGGACTTCTGGTGATGATAAACTTACGTCATGAAGGTCTTTGAAGAAGGACCTCAAAGCAGTTTTTTCTACCAGCCACAATAACCTCTACCTTCCTTTTTACTCCAGGCTGTATATGTTGTACCACTTTAATAAGGTGAAAGGGTTTTGACTAAACATTGTCTAGTTTAAAATAGTAGGTACGTTTCATCTCCTAAGGTCTTCAGAGAGGCATGGAACATTTCGATCTGCCAGATGAAAGAGGTGCATCTTCTGCTTGGAGAACTGCCTGTCTCTCCTGAGTTACTGCATCTCATTGCATACTGGTATTTACTGGTGTAGTTTAGTGATAACTCCACTCAAATCAGGAGAGTTACAGTTCTGTAAAGCTGTCGTGCCATTGAAGTCATGTTTATACATGTAAGCAAGTGTGTATATTGAATGTAAATTCAAGACCTAACAATTTTCTTACATGTGAATATGAAGATGCTTCGTTCTCTGTATTGCTTTATTCCTTCAATTCTTACTGAAACTCAATCCCATTAAGCCAATTGAAAGTTTGTTTGAGAAGAGGAAAAATTTGGCAGAATTTGGACTACAACAGATGTTTGCTTTGTAGGTTGTGGCTTCTAACTTAGAAAATGGAGTTTGTGTTTCACATCTTTTTTGAATACAGATTACATTTATTTCCCTGACACGATTGTGAAGTTTCCTTTCTTTTTTCCAACGTATCTATACAGTTCTCTGGAATAGTATGCCAGACAAGCCCTACCTAGATGCGTCTCTTTTGCTGTTCTAGTTATTCGGCTGTCAGTAGGACAACTACAGGATTGTGTATTTATAAAAGGGAAAAGTTTAACCTAAACTCAACCCAATTATTAAATTGTTATCCATTCTGAAAAAATTTAGAGCATTTGTCCTGGAAGATTGATGAATAAGAGCCAGTTTGCAGTGGGAGAACTGAGCTTTGCCTGCCTTGTCTAGGTCGCTTAATAAGTGACTAAATGAAAGTCTTCCCTTTGTTTTAAGTTGTATGTGTATCACTTGGACAGTGTCTCACATCATCAAGCTGACACTTGCATTGTCTGTACAGGAGAAGCATTGATGCCATTTCAGATTTCGGTGTGGTGAATCAGGGGGTGGTAATATCTGAGTTGCTGTGTGTAAACAGGAAAAAATACATTAACTGAATAGGTCAGTTTTGTCTTTTTTAGGCTCTGAGGAGTTAGGAAGTGGAAGCTATGGGCATCGGTATATCACAGACACAGCAACTGGTGATGATGATGGATTTGATATCGATGACTCGGACTATGACATTTACATAGAAGAGGTGAATTTTGAGATTTCACTTTGGCATTTCTGTTTTCTTTATAATCTTGGTATTTTAAAGTATCCAATCTTGTCAGGAATTTTAATATCTGATATTATGTACTCAGATGTAATAATGTAGTTACTTCTTTTTCTTAAGTGAGGTCGAGTTTGTAGCCTCAGATCCGTATCTTGGAATATATTAGTTTCACTTCCATGTAACATTTTAGGTTTTACTAATTTTTAGGTTTTTTATTTCCTTTCAGCTCAGACCTCTTCCTGCTATCAAAGGAGGCAACAGAAAATTTCTAGTCAAAACTAAGGTCACGCCAGGGTCTAGTTCTAGGCTCCTGTCTCGAGTCCTCACAACCACTTCTGAGCCTACTACTTTGACCCCCACTACCACAAGACCTTCAACCACAGTGAGAGCAACTACGGCTCAGGCAGTGAGGGAGGGTAGCATCTCTTCTGCCACGCGTCTCTTTGATCTCTCCTGTGATGAGGCTGTCTGTTCAGCAGAAAGCTTTTGCATCAATGACTATGACCGGGGTGGCTCACGCTGTCACTGCAACTTGGGAAAAGGAGGAGAGATGTGTGAGGAAGGTAGGTTTCTATGTGCATGTTGCTGGCCTCTATTTATCTGGGGAAAGGAACAGCTTTTTGATGAACCAACGAAGGACAGCAGCAGTTTCCACGTCCCAGTTCAGACTTCAGGCCCTTTGCTTCTGTTTCCTCAGCTCAGTGTGAAGAACTTATTCTTTAATAAACCTGGATGTAGACCCCATATGAAGGTGCACAGGGAAGGTTAATCCTCCTTCCCTCATCTAGGAGCAGGAGGGGAATGGAGTCAAGTATGTTGGCAGTTTACCCAGGCCTGGCAGGGTCCATGGCACGCACAGCCTCCAGCAGGAACAGTCAGACCTGCCTTTGGCCTGCATCTGAAGCTCTGAACCATCTACATTTCCAGTGTGGTCCATCAGATGATGCTGAACCTTGAGCAGGGATGTGAGGCAGAGCCCCCACTATAAAATCATCCTCAGAGGAGGCTTTCCTGTGGTCTGCAGGACAAACTGCTGGAGTGGTAGCCCTGGCACTTGTGTTAGTCAGCCTGGGGCAATCAGGAAGCAAAACCTCCTCCCCAGTTCAGAAAGCACTATCTGAAGCCAGATTCATGCCAGACGTCATGGAAGAAAGTTGTCCTATTGCTTGTAGTGATGCTGTCCCACCAGCTAAGAAAGAGCTGATCCGTCTCTTTGCATTCTGATCTAGTCTGCCAAGGTGCTTGCCACACATCAGGGACCCACATTTCCTCTGCAGACTTGTTAGACATTCATGATGTGCAGTGTTGTGTATCAACGACACAGACACTGAGGGTGTTTGATCTTCTTCTAGTGCTGGAGTAAAGAGAGTTCATTCTGAAAACAATCTGTTGTGACTCAGCCACATGGAACAGCTGCAGATGTGATTTTTGGCCTTGATCAAGTATGAAGAGTCAAGGATTTACTTGAACTGACATAATTGTATACAACTTGTAGAGTGTGTTTGTTAACGTTAGTCCAAACCCACCATTTTTCACAAGACAGTGTATTATTTGTTGATGAACAGTAGCCTCATGTACCAATATTCTTTTGCACTGAATTTCTCCACAGCAGCCAATATTGTTAAATAGGATATTAATGTGAATGAAAACAGACTTTACAAAAACAGCCACTTGGTCCTTTTTTCTGATCATTTCTGCTTGTGATCAGGGCATGAGTTAGCTGCTGTCTGCTGCAGTTGCATTCAAGTATATACCACCAGTTCTCTTCACCTCAGCCTAAGATGTGTGCCGTGCAAACAAAAAGGCTGAGAGAGCTGTATCTGGTCCAAATATGCATGAAAAGCTAAAAAGCCCACTCGGTATTCAAACAGCAAAGAGGAACAGGGCTTCTCTCCTTCCTCATTAGACTTAGATCAACTGCAAAAACAAGAATTTCAGCCTAAAGTGCTGTCTATCCTCAGTTCTTAGGAAAATTAGCTCCAAAGCTAGCAGTAGCATCTCTCTGAATTTCTTTTTCTGTGCTGAAGCCAGAATGGGCCTCTAACATAAGACAACAAAGGATGACAATTGATAATGCCAGCTGACAAGAGCAATATGAAGGGCCACTGTTGCAGTCAGGAATAAAGAGATGACTGCAGGGACTCTTTTTCTCCCCATCACTCCTTTTAGTTTCTATCCTGAACTGGCTTAAGAGAAGTGCTGGAAGCTGCTGGGCTATTGTGAGCACACAAGACTCTGCAGACGCAGGACACAGTAGCTATGAAGCAGCAGTGACTAATGTAACACAGAGTCTGGCCACATTTCCTGCATATGTTTTTATAATCCTGCAAAACAGAAAATTCCTTTGTTGTTTCTGTGTTAAATGAATTCTTAAAAGGAGATAAATATGAAGTTGATGGGTTCTGTCTTCTGTAACAAGGATGAAAATCTGGAGAAATTTCCACTGGAGCCAGTGATTAAACTGTTGAGCAGTTATTTGGCCCTCAGTATCCTGTTTCTTTCCAAGTTCACCAAGTCCTTGGGAATAAAGGAATTAATTATGAAAGGTGGTGGAAAGACAAGGCACTAGGTTAACTGATTGTTGACTGCTGCTAAGTGATGACTGTCTCTGGAGGAACTCTAGCTTTCATTTTCACCTAATATTATCCAGTGCTAAGTATGTATATTGATTTTTATATGGGAGAAAATTGCTAAATACCATGCTTCTGTCTTTTCTTTTCAGACATTATTATCCAATATCCTCAATTCTCTGGCTACTCATACATCACCTTTGAACCACTGAAAAACTCCTATCAGACATTTCAAATTACGCTTGAATTCAGGGTAAGTTTATGCAAATCCAAGCTCACATAGAAGCTTCAAATTATATTTGCTTATTCTGATGATGTGGGAAACAGAACAATAACTTCACTTCAGTGTAATTAATAATTGTGGCGAACCTATACATAACCTTCATCTCTAAAGATCTGTCTTTTCCTTCAGTGATTGCAAATAAAGTTTGCAACTGAGCTAAAATCCGTTATTGATAGGCAGTGCATGAGGGAATTCCTGGAACCTGTGGTATTGCAGGCTAGTGGTAATGTATATTGGCAAGGTTATAGCCATGTGAATGAGCTACAGGCTGAAGTAATGGGACACATCCCACAGTGGCTTGTATAATGCTGTGTATTACAGACATAACTGGTAGGGCTGCCTGTAAGGAGGGTGGCTGAGCTCTTGGATGCACCCCTTCTCCCATGTACGGCAGACTTGACAGCCTCACAGCCTAGGTACAAGACTCTCACTGGACCAGCAGCAGTCTGTTGCCTCAAGTGATAATCTAACACTTCTTTAGCAATTTGTCAGCTTAAAATGCAAGATGGCTGTGAAAAGCCACTCTATCAGCTGCTATACATACATGGAGAAGTCCTGCCTGCACAATGTATTTGGCTTGAAAAGTGTCAACCTCAGTGAACATGTGAAACAGTGTGTGTATTCATGGACAGTAAGTCTGATGTGTCTACACTTAACAGGCTTACTAGGACATTCTTGCTAGACTTTGTGCTCAGAGGTCTTACATGGGATGTGTCTGACAGTCTCATGCTTCAGGCTTGTTTTTTGATCTGATAGTCTACTGTGAAGAAGATAGTGTACTGAAAAGAGATCTTAAGGCAGTGTTGTTCTAAGTTCTTCAATTGTAGGATTCAAAATTAATCAACCAATTTCTGATTCTGCAAGTTAAAATCTCCATTTGAAAAAATGCTGTCACTTTTCTGGAGAAAAGACCTTACATTAATCTGTTACTCTGAGGCTTAGACTTCCATTTTTCATTTTGATGCAATGATTGCAGGCTGAATCAGAAGATGGTTTGCTGCTATACTGTGGAGAAAATGAACACGGTCGTGGTGATTTTATGTCACTGGCAATCATCCGACGTAGCATCCAGTTCAGGTAAAACCCCACCCTAAATATGATGTAAAGGGAAGAGAGCATTGCTGCCTCCTGAGACTGTTACGTTATCAGAAATTCTAGTGAGATGCGGCATATGCTAAATGTAGCAAATATTTGGTATATATTCTATATGCTTTGATATGCTATACTGAGCAGTGCGGGGTCAATTTTTATTTTGCTTCACAGCAAAATAAAGAATTTAACGCCAGCTGTGGATCTGGACTTTTGTCTTATATGCCTTGTTTAAATGAGAGTTGCAGGTTTTTTAAATGAAGGTAGAGAGAATTTCTTGTAGTCCCTTTGATTTAACACATGTGAAAGAGTATCTCAAGGATATCTTTACTTGGGAGGGAAGTGCTCTGAAAGTGGGGAATAGCAAAGAGGGTGATGTGCTTTACTTGTGTTTCTCTTCACCTGCGTTGAACTATAGTTAGAGAAAATGGCATGTTTTGTGCATGTTCAGCTCCACAGAGCCTCTCTTGGAGACTTCCTTGTCAGTCAGTACTCAATTCTATGTAGAATTTCACAGTTATTAATGTAGCACTGCCTTTCACTATGGAGCTAGAAATTAATGTGATAGCAGGAACTCAGATTATAATACCCTCCATCTTAAAAGAGTTCCAGCTATTGGCAAGCTTTGCAATGTGCTTGGTAAAGACAGAAAATGCAAAATCTTCTCCATGGGAGAAGGATAGAAAATGAAGTTTCAAAGTTAGAACAGACCATATGTAGACCTGCTGTCTAATTTTCCTGTGGTCTGCTAATATGCAATGTGTAACAGAGGTTTGCAGGAGCAAAGTGAACATTTGGAGTCTAAATCAGCTTTCAGGTATTTGGTTAACATAGGATTGTCACTTTGCCCTCTCTATCATGCTTCCAGGTTCAACTGTGGCACTGGAGTTGCAGTCATAATGAGTGAAAACAAAATCAAGCTGGGGAACTGGCACAGTGTCACGTTGTTCAGAGATGGGATGGATGGCTGGCTCAAGATGGACAATGATGCTCCAGTGACAGGGAAATCTCAGGTAAGTAATCTTGTACCTGCAGCTCGACCCTGGGCTGTCTCAAGATAATGATGACATTTTTTCTTGCGAGCAGACATCTGATGTAGATTTTTGTTTATTGGTGTTGGGGTATTTAGTGACCTGGGATCAGTGTACAGATTACTCTTCCGCATACGCATTCTAGAAATCACATAGATAAATTTCCCTGCACTGAATCCCATCATTTTCCCCATTGTCCTCCATGATTGCTTTGACATCCTTCTGCTACACTTCACTAGTCTCAGATAAAGACTGCTGTTAAAAGTTTGCCAGGTTTTACAGCTGCTGTCCCTCATTGCTTTCCTTTTCAAGCCTCAGAGAGATGCTCCACTTCCTCAGATTGAAAAAATAGATGCATATGTGTATATACTCATGTATAATATGCATATAGCTATGGAAGGTTTGTATACAGAAGGTTAATTACCTGTATACCATAGACATAGATTTAAGCACAGTAATGGAGGTAGAAATTCTTTCCTGACTTATGTTAACACCAACAATTTCATATGAGGCTGCCAGGATAAAATATAATAGAAGATGTTTTAACTTGCTTATCTGTTGCCAGGCCAGAAAACAGAAGCGAAATTAAAGCCAACCTCCCCTTTCCTCTTCCCTTTGAAAGCCAGTATTTACATGCCATCCCTAGTCCTGGACAAAGTGGTTTCAGACATGTTACTATTTTACAGTTCCACATGCAGGCACTGAAAACTAAAAATGCTGCTCTTTGAGTTCTTATCTACTGGAAATGACAAAGGAAACTACTTCAGTGTCTGCCACATGTTGCTATGTGTAACCAACACATAGGTCATACAAAGGGCAAATGTGAATCAGGAGAGATATGTCCAACAGAAACTAATGCCATTGCACAATACTTTGATAAGATGTCTTCTGGCTATGCAGGACTGTGATCATCCATAGTCAAGAAAGATGAAGCTGAAGAAGGAAAGGTGCAATGAAGGATTCATAGCGTAATTACACTTCACAGTGTCTATTACGAGAAAAGAACAACAGAGAATACACATTTTTCTAGCTGCAGCGCTACAGCAGAAAAAAAGTTAGTTGCTCCATGTGTTACTCTCCAGTAGAGCTTACTGTTCCCATGCTATTGTTGCTCTGGTGAGTGCTCCTTAGCCTTTCCTAGTTAGAACTACCTGGATTAGTGTTAGCAGAGCAGTAGTGTTTTCTGACCTGTTTCATTTTGATTTAAACAGTCTAGATAGCACCTATAAGAGAAGTGGAGCTTGACAGACCAAAGAAAACAGAAGCATCAAAGGTGATGGGACATGGCAAGTGGTTGGAGGCAGACTAGAGAGCTGTATGCCACGGCCCTGGCATATGCTCACCATGAAACCCTGTGGACACCTGAACTCTCTTTAGCCACAGGCTCCACTTGAATTATTTTTCCTGCTGAAACTGATATCCATTTGATATGTTTTTGCAGTGCACTGTGAAGTGAATACCGATAGACTCCATAATTTTGGCTTATTTTGCCTAGCAAAATCTAGGCTATGGGGGTATCATTTGTTGTTAAACATGATGGAGGCAGGACAAGGGTAAAAAATGTACAAAGCTTTTAGGCTAAAGGTCAGTGCTGTCAGAAGGACACAATGGTAAAAACTGCCCATGAATAAATGTGGTAATTTTGAGTGTTTTCTGCTAAAGGGCAGTGAGGTTTTGAAACAAACTTTGAGTAGAAGGCAAAAAACATATATTCTTATCAGTTTGTGGAAGGAATTATGACTCTATTGCCCACAATAGCATGGAGTTTCATTCAATGATCCAGAAAGTTCTTCTTGGTTTGTTGAAGTTTCTTCTGTGCGCTATAGCAGTGCTAGTAAACTTGCGTGTATACATTTCCATAGGCAGGTTAACAGCACCAAAAAAAACCCCAAAAACCAAAAAAAACCCTAAACCCCAAAAGGGAACAAATTTAGTACTGGCAAAGTGAGGAATGCTACTGAAGTTGTAATTTTATCTGCTTTTTCCTTGTCTTTGTTTCTTCTGTTGTCTTTTGTAATTTCATTATTACTCAACACTAAGTATTTCTTGGATTCTGCCCAAAAGGCAGTATCACATTGGTGTGTATCCCCCAGTGCTTAGAGTTTAGAAGACAAACAATTTTGGCAAAAGTTAAGGAAGAACTTGCAGCAGAAGTCAGATCACGATCCCTCCTCAGACATTTTTTAAGCTTTTTATTGGGCTTCTAATAGTCCATGTTATCATGATGGATGTAGGTGCAAAAGTAATTAAAAAAATGAGACTGATTGAAGGAATGACTAATGGAAAGGAGTTACCAATGAATAACCTACACATCCCCTGACACAATTCTTTGTGGAGAAAAGAAACCAAAACCAGAAGTTTTGTACCTGGTGTGGCTTAATTAGTTAGTCTGTGTTATGTCTGTTCTGTATCATGTCATGCTTTGTTTTCCCTTCAGGGCCAGTATAGTAAAATTACGTTCCGGACTCCCTTCTATGTTGGTGGTGCCCCCAGCGTGTACTGGCTGGTCAGAGCCACAGGCACCAACCGTGGGTTTCAGGGCTGCGTTCAGTCACTCAGCATCAATGGAAAGATAATTGATATGAGACCCTGGCCATTAGGAAAAGCTCTCAGTGGTGCTGATGTTGGTAAGTGTAATGATTTGAGGTCTTTAATTGGTGATAAACCAGGGTTTACTTTTTTGCTTGTTGAAAAAAATTGAGCAATGATCCACATTTGAAAGATGGAAGGTGCAGTCTTTATTGGCATAGTATTTCTCTGGGTCTGTAGTTGGAGGGTGTATCACACTGTGGAAATAAACACTGTTTAGTAAACTAAAGCCCCTTGTGAACATAGCAATCCTGCTCAATAAATTGTAAAGCCACTTCTCACAGTCAAACAGGAAACTCAGTCCTTCTTGTATAATCATTTCTGTACCAGTGTTTTTGCCAGCATCTCTCAGGATGCCTCTTCTTACTCCTAACTGACACAGTCAGTTAAATCAGAAATCAACAGTATGTACATTGAATTTGTATTTAAAATACTATGAGCCCAACAAAATGTGTTTTGCCTAAATGCATCATTGTACTTGTCCAAAGCAATGTAGTGATCTTTCAGACCCACAGCAGTGCTGTGACTACTACAGAGGGCTTTTCCCTGTTAAACCACATCATTCCTGAGGCAAATAGGCTTTCCTGTTGACCATCCCTTGTTTTAATTTCCAGAGTGACAGTATGTTTTAAAAATATAATGGAATCAGTTCTTTCAACAGCTTTATGAACTGGTATTATAACATGAGCTGCCCTTCACAGACGAAAAGATGGAGAAGTAGGGAAGTTAATTAACTGGACCTATGTTATTTATTCATCTGTATTTCATCCATGTAACAGGCAATTTAAATCAGGACAACAAAACCCTTGCTTTAATGATCTGATCTCCCAGTCTAAACACCTTAAGAGTAAGAGTAAACCCATTTCAGAAAGCAAGTGGTAAAGGCAGGAAATAGGTCTCATATCACTGAACACTCCATGCCATGCTTCAATTACAAAGTCATCTTTCTTCTCTTGCGTAGCTGTGCATTTGGCATCCTAAGAAGGAAGTGATTAATGAGAAACTTCATAACAATTGTTCTGTATTCTCCCAACTTCTGTGCAATACAGGGAGAGAACAGAGTGGCCCAAGGAACAGATGCTGAAAAGAATAAGACTTTGGAAACAGAGAGTGATTTCATGGTAGAGTGAGAATCTATGGAACTTAGACAGATAGAGACATAAATAGATAGATAGATAGATAGATAGATGAAAGCCCTGTTGAAGTTCTCTGAGCCCTAATCTCTATTGACTTTGGGGTTGCAGCTAGCTTCATTCCCATCCCGGAGTGCTTCACATGCTACTGTATTAACAATCAACATAAATGAAAATAAATTCTGGGTTCTTTCATGTGTGACTTGAAACCGAGTAATAGACCCTTACTGTCCTTACGTGACTGCACACATGCGAAACTGTACCAGGAGAGACTTGCAAACAACACGCCATGTAAGCTAAGCTTAAAATAAATAAATTGCAAGTGAACTCTACTAGGGTTTAGAGATGTTTTTCGCTAGCCAGTCATTTTTTTGTTTTCTGTTGACACAGTGTATAAATCAGGGGTGCTGTCTTACATGGACAGCAGAATTGAGGGTGAAGAGGAGAGAGGTCCATCCTGTCCCTGCACTATCTCTGCTGGCTGCAGCAGAAGTTCCACTGGACCATGAGCTAAGGGGCTGATGGGTGACGCACAGCTTGTGGTTCAGAGCAGGCATGGCAGGACCCTGTACTCCTGCTGCAAGTTCACTCCTTCTACTGCATCCAGGAGATGCAGCCATCAGACCTGTGGTTTGCCTTTTTAATGTAGTCACCTGTGCTGGGCTGAAGGTTGTGATAAGTCACTGAGACTTTGCAAAAGCAGCCTGTCCTTAAATACCAAGACAGCTCCTATTCAAGCTGTCCCTCAAACCAATCAGCCTGTGACTTGTCCCATTATTGTTATCTTACTTGTCCTTTTCTGTTTCTCAGAGACTTTGTTTGACTTCCATCTGTTTAAAAATACCATCAACACTGGCTAACAGTGCAGCAGATGCAGTAAACACGAGTGTCAACTTTCTGTTTGGATCTCAAACTTTAATATCTAGATCCTTGTAAACCCACGTTTCTTGGCTCTGTTTACCCTTCTATAAAACAGAGCTACTGTTACCCATTTCTGTCACTGTCGCAATAGTTGATGAGTATGTGAAGGATCTCAAAGACTAGATACCTGTCCTGCTCTGGTTCACTGTGACCATTGCAACGCGGCTCAGAAGGTGAAAAGATTGCTCATGTGAGCACCCCTGCAGCCATTTGAAGGGGTAATTTTCCCCTTCGACATAGAAGGAAAATTTGTTCCCTTCAGAGGGACTTGTGTATTTTGCTTAGGCTCTTTGAGTTAGCCCTGGAGTCCTGTGTTGTGACTACTGTACTCAGGCCTTCCCTCTCTACACTGAAAAATCAGCCTTGCAGAAGATTTGTAAATGTGCAGTGCAAGGCAAGTCGGGTCTGACAGGAAGTTGTACCAGATGACCTGAGTGTTACTACTCTTTCTGTCCTCAGTTTATGAGAAAAGATGTTCCACCACAGACAGCAGAGCGATCAGAATGAACTAGCACATCAGCCATTTACACTTCTTTGTGCTTTTCTTTCTGGCTATGGGATGGGAAATCAAACTACAAAGTTGGCGCTGTAGTAATGCCAGTAGATTTGTGAAGTCCTGGTCTGGAAACTATCTTTAAAATCAGAGTGCTCTATTTAAACAAAACATATCCACTTCTTGCAGTAGTTTTGCAAGACTTCTATCATCTCAGATAATGTTCTCCAGCACTAATTGCCAGAGCTGCCTCCTGACACCTATGTCATCTCAGAGGTGATAGTTCAATGTGCCTCAAAATAAATGTGCAATTCTTAGTTTGGCATAAACATTTTACACCTCCAAATGATGTGCATAGACTTGCACACCACAAATATCTCATTTGGGCTTTCTAAATCAGAAATTAAATTAAAAGAAAAAGTAAACAAAATCAACAAGAATTTCCCTCAGATTTACATTTGACTGTTGCAGAATCTCACTTCATAGATATTAGTTTTAACAAATAAATGAGTAAATTATGTTTAGTAATTTAGTAAATGAGTGAATTATATTTAACAGTTGGGGTTGTTCAGCCTTAAAAAGAGAAGGCTTCGAGGGGATCTCATAGCTGCCTTCCAGTACCTAAAGGGGGATTATAGGATAGAAGGGGAGAGACTTTTTAGGTTCTCAAACTGTGACAAGACAAGGGGAAATGGTTATAAGCTGCAAGAGGGGAAATTTAGGTTGGAGATTCGGAGGAATTTCTTTACCAGAAGGGTGGTTAGGCACTGGAATGGCTTGCCCAGAGAGGTTGTGGATGCCCCATCCTTGGCAGTGTTCAAGGCCAGGCTGGATGTGGCCCTGGGCGACCCAGTCTAATGATTGGCATCCCTGCCCATGGCAGGGGGGTTGGAACTAAATGATCTTTAAGGTCCCTTCCAACCTGAGCCATTCTATGATTCTATATTTATTCTAGAACTATTTCAGCTTAATTCCAGCAAGAAATTATCTCCTTGTTATTTTTGTTGATGTGCCAGCATAGTAGAAATGCTTCTTAAAAAGCCCATATGCTGATGATATAGATCCCTTGTGGCACAGACAAGAAGGCTGACAACCTGATTTTAGTTAATAAGATTAGTCGATGATGATTAACGTCTCCCATGCTTACCGTGGCATGAATTTACAGTGAACAAAGAACCACTTAAGGTAATTAAAGTTAAACAGGTCACAGTGCTTGTAAACAATCTAGAGAGATTTGTATTTTATGAGAAAATAAGTATAAGAACAAAAGAAGTCAAGTAATTCAAGGAATGACTGAAAGCTACAACTGCCATGGTTTGGTAGTGAGGGCTTATTTTTGGTATTTTGAATGCCTTTTGTTGATCTGGTACTTAAAAAAAGTGCTAAGTTCTTTAAATTGCAGTCTATTTGAAAAATTGGGAAAGGATCAAGGCAGGAGGGCTAATTGTATTGATTAGTAACAATGATCAACAGCCAAATAAATCTTATTTGACAAACCAATGTTCTGTCTCTGTGTTTAGGTGAGTGTAGCAGTGGCATCTGTGATGAGGCATCGTGCATCAATAGTGGTACCTGTACTGCAAACAAAGCAGATTCATATATTTGCCTTTGCCCCCTTGGATTTAAAGGTCATCATTGTGAAGAAGGTGAGAGAATGCCAGGCTGCTCATATTTCTTTGTATGTGTCATTAATCTGCATCTGTTACTGAGGGAAGTGGAGGAGTCACCATTCCTGGAGATATTTAAAAGATGTGTAGATGCAGTGCTGATGGACATGGTTTAGTGGTGACCTGGCAGTGCTAGGTAGATGGCTGGACTTTATGATCTTAAAGGTCTCTTCCAGCCGAAACAATTCTGTGACTTTATGATTTAGTGTTTGATGTAGTTTCTACATAGGTCTTATGGTATTACACTGGCAGAAGAGAGTGCTTGTTACTTCATTTTTTTAAAATCATGCACTGAAACCCTACCTGACCAGTCACTTTGGGGCTTCATCCAACTCCTACATGATGAGTGATTTTTGAACCTTTGCTTATTTAAACTATAATTAAACATCTCAAACTTACTTTTCAGAAGTTAATGTACTTCTCCACAGATGTACACTAACTCTAAAAATATCCCCATTTTTCTGCTGAAACCAGTGTCATTCATATATTCTGAAATATTACAAATTTCCTTCTGAAATCTCAGAGATATATAAAGTAGTCAAAAACATGCAGCATTACTTTCTATGCTGCAGAAATTTTTATGCCACTACCTATGGAGTGTTACTCAATAGGTGGTACTACTTTGAAAACTACTATGGTAAATCACTAAAGAAATGGAGCACAAAGCTTTATAATAGAGCTACATCCCTTGAAAAGGAAGGGATTAAGGAGGGCAGCAGTGTTGGCTGGGATAAAAAAAATAAATTTAATGCAGAGCATCAAATTTTATATTTTTTTCCTTAATGTTAGCTTTAGTACCTAACAAAGGGAACTGATACTGCTTGGCAGGAGTCAACCTTTGAGCCTCAAGTGACCTGCTTGTGTATTCTGGATTTCCAGCATTCACGTTGGCCATACCTCAATTCAACGAGTCCTTAAGATCATTTGCTAGCACACCCTGGCCCTTGGAACCACAGAATTACCTTTCCTTCATGGAGTTTGAGATGACATTTCGTCCAGATTTAGAGACTGGTGTCCTTTTATACAGCTACGACACAGACAGCAAGGACTTCCTCTCCATTAACATGGTGGCTGGTTATGTGGAGTTCAGGTTCGACTGTGGCTCAGGAACAGCTGTTATCAGGTAAACAATGTCACTTGTTTTCCCTTTGCAACAGTGCTACAACTCTCATCCAGGAGAAAAATAGGCTGGAAAGAGTAATAGCCTGTAATGAGGTATGGGAGCCCATCAGTCTCCAATGCCTACTTCTTCTAAGGAAGCACAGAAACACTAGAACTGTATTAAAGGAGACAGGATTTTCTCACTGTATAAGTTTATGTTTCAGTGTTAAGATGTCATGCCACCATCTTACTGCAGCTGTTACTTTTATTTCTGTATGGCATTGCAGAAATTCCGTTCTTGCCTCCATGACATTGTACACTGTCTAATCAGGGGATCTATAAATATTCTATGCAAATTGTTTCTAGCCATGGTACTGCACAATACTGGCCCTTTTGTAAGCATCCTCCTTTCAGGTCTCGAGTTCCAGGAAGTAAGTACCAAGCTGAAGGTGTCGTAAGTAGACCCACGTCCACATCCTCCCTTTCCTCATATTGCTGGGTTTTGGGAGATCTGAAGTTAATATCCAAATTACATGACTTAAGTACACTAACAGATAAATATATAGCTTAAATGGTTTAAATAACCAAGACTTCCAGACAAAGACAGACCTTCTGAGAATGATTCATTGCATCCTAAAATTAATGTCAAGGCTAGGAGTAATGAAATACCTGAAAAAAGGCTGCTCTTTCTCTCTGCATAACTGAGTTCCCAGTCTCTGGGCAGCTGTTCCCTGGGCTCTTCTGAAAAGGCAATAAGCTGAACAGAGGCACTCAGTACCCTGGATGTGGTCCAAGAGGCTACCAGTTTGACCAAGCTGACCTCATATTCAGGAATAATCTATATAAAGCCTATGCAAACTGCACACTGCCTGCAAGACTTGCATACCATATGTTTTCTGTGGATGGACATGAGGAATTTTGGCTATGCTGAAATTAGGAGAAATGTACTGATATTCCACTGAAAAATGGGGACACAAGCAAACAAACCCATTCGGATGACGAAGTGAGATGAAATTTCAAGGAAGCAAATGCAAAACAATGCACAACTCTAACAGTGCACAGCTGTGGCAATACAGTTACTGTTGTCAGACAAAGAACCTAGAGTCATCATGGATAGTTATGTGAAACCAACAGCTGACACAGAAATATAAGTACAATGCAGAGAATTATTAGGAGTGAAATAAGGAACAATACCTCTGCAAAAATCCACAATGCACCTTTGAAAACTTGCTGCCATTCTGGTCACTTCATTTCAGGAGAAATTAGGAAAATTAATAAAAGAAGAGTAATGTTGGTGTTCAAGGGAGAGAAAGAAGAAGCTTTCACAAATACAGCAGGACCCTTCAAGCTGGAAAAGGAGGAGTTTGGTAGAAGTATGATAAAGGTTTTTAAGTTGTGAATCACATGGAGATAAATAAGGAGTGATTATTCTATATTTTTTCACTGTGGAAGAATTAGAAGCCCAGTGAAATCGCAACTCAAAAAATAGAAACAAAGAAAATTAGACTTCTTTCTTTTTCAGACAGCACATAAATAAGTTACGGAAACTAATTGTCACAGCATGTTACAGATGCCAGACCTATAAATAGGTTCAAAAGCACATTAGACAAATTTGAAGAAAGCTTCATTGAAGAAGATCAAACACAAGTGTATGGATGCAGCCTTTGACTTGGGAAATTGCAAATAACAAGTTGCCAGAAGCTGAGAGGATGTATCAAGGGAAGAATCACTCCATACTCACCATGTCCTTTCTCTTGCTGAAAAGTGACAGAAATAACTGATGTCAGAGACCTTTGCTCCAACCCAAAATGGCCTTTCTTACAACAGCCTTCAGTATTTTTCCGATTACAGTTTAATGCCTATTATTGGCATTAATGCCTATTATTGGCAACCATTCCCTCCCACCCTTCCCACCCCCTCAAGAATATTAATAGTCCTTCAAAACACCTTGGACTAAAGTCTGAGATGTGGGCTTGCAAAATGTGACAAGAGCCACAAGCACCTACCTGGAAGTGGAAAATGCTTCTTTATATTGGAAAGCAAGACCCCAGGCAGGACACCACGTAGCATCTGGGTCATGTGCATTGGGGAAAAAAGTGTGTGATGAGATAGCTGGATAAAGAAGGAGACTCATGAGACAAGCAGGCTTTGTTAAAAGTTGTCAAGATATCCTGTTCAGCTCCTTTTTCTAGATAACTTGTGCAACCCTATCAAGGGCTCGGAGGTTCAACAAGTCCAAGTGCAAGATCCTGCACCTGGGCTGAGGTTATCCCAGACACAAATACAGACTGGGAGAAGAAATCTTTGTAAGCAGCTCTGCACACTTGGGAGTTCTGGTGGACAGAAAGCTGGACATGAGCCAGCAATGTGCACTCACAGCCCAGAAGGCCAACTGTACCCGGGACTGAGTCAAAAGAACCGTGTCCAGCAGGTCAAGAGAGGTGATTGTGCCCCTCTGTTCTACTCTGGTGAGACCTCACCTCAAGTACTGCAACCTGAAATATGAATATCCTGAATACTGAAGGAGGAGAGATTTAGGTTAGATATTAGAAATACTTTACTGAGACAGTGGTGAGACACTGGAACTTGTTGCCCAGAGAAGTTGTGGTTGTCCCATCCCAGAATTGTTCAAGGCCAGGGCGGAGGAGGCCCTGGGCAACTTGGTTTAGTGGGTGGCATCCCTACCCTTGGCAGGAGGGTTGGAACTAGATGGTCTTTAACGTCTCTTCCAACCCAAACCATTCTATATTTCTGTGATTCTAAGATAAACAGATTCCCTGTTTTTCATGCCTGCTTTAACCAATATCCACTGAAAAGTCTGCCTTGATCTTCATTATACTGCTTCACACCTACCCTTTGTCCTAAAGAGGGAGATAACTCTTGTCTTCCTGACTACCTCTTCCATAAGACCAGGCTGTTAAATATTGCAATATAATCAGAACACAATTATAATGTCTTTATAATTCATTTATGCATGTCAGCAGCAGCAGTAGGAAAGCTGGCACTGGTGAAGCTTGAGTTTTGACTGCAGTGTGCTGGAGTGGAAGCAGCACGCTGTGCGCAGGAGGCTTGAGAGGGAAAAGAAGTGCCAAGCAGACTGATGCAGAACCTGAACAAGATGACTCAAAAGAGAATTTGTTGTCCCCTGAGATTTCCCTTGGACAGGCATTTGCAGGATCAATCATTTAGTTTATTTTTTTAAGGTTTGGTTTATATGAGGAGAAGTAATCCTTAACCCAACAGCACATGAAAAGCCAGAAGTGTTCAAATGCCTTCAGAAAGCATGCTGGTTTCAGAAGCCTGTGAATCCAAGAAATAGCTTGCAATTTTAAAGTGATAACTGCAAGGCTTCATCATCCTCAACTGTAATTAAATCTAGCAGAGCAGGAGGGTTAGCATGATGATGAGGTAATCAACAGAGAAGATTAAATGCAGGTACCACCACCTATTAGGTACCTAAAGCTATCTGGTTCCTTCATGTGTCTATGTTGACTTCAAGGTGATTAAATTCTGTTACCTGTTGATTTACCAAAGGTGAGTTAAACCCTAAATGCTACTAGTTAAGAAAAAGAACATTGCTCAATGACATAGACTTTATGGAGATTTTCCGAACCAGGTGTCAAAGTAATACCAGCATTGTCCAAACAGGTGAAAATAGACTTTGGCAAAATTTGGAGCAGCAAAATAGATAAAATAAAAAGATTTTGAAGCTCATGTTGATTGTTCAGAAAAAAAAGAAAATGAAAAGAAAAAAAGACCTTATTTTCACATTTTAAAATTATATTCCTTTTAAAATCAGCATTTGAATTACTACTGACTCATTATTTCAAATTGCATTTTTTTCAGTTCTTTCTTTTTTCTTTTTTTTAATCTTGTTTTTACATTTCTAAATGTAAATAGCCTGAAAATGCAAAACATTCTTTCACCCCAAACAATTTTGTATTTTTTCATTGAAAACTAGAAATTCTTTAACTGTCCTAGATAACATAGTTTCTGATTTTTCCAGCTTGACCATTGAATCAAACACAAGTTTTAGTTGCTCCTGGTCAAAAGGCCTCAGGATAACATTTAGACACAAAATGCTTTAACCAGTGTATAACATGATATTTAAAAACAAGTCACAAATTTCTGTAGAACTTGTAAAGGGGAATGTAATTTTCCCCTTTGTATAGGCAGCTATTCATATGAATGCTGAACTAATAAAGATTATATGAGCAATTTTAAAATGCTTCCTTTCAGACTAGTGAATACTTTGCACAATTAGGGATTATTGTTCCTAGCCAGGGTCTCACCACATCATTAGGATCATAGTTTAGTTACTTCACCTTAATGTACAGCCGCAAGGCTGAGAGTATGTGCATGTGTAGAAGTCTCTGTAAGAGGCTGCATAAATAGAGCTGATAAGCCAACACAAAGTCGTTCTGTTCTAAAAGAGGATAAAGATGTGGGACTAGACTGACCATTAAGTGGGAAGCTTTATCTCCAGGCTTATGTTATTGTGAAATGAGGATGTAGAGCTGAGATAAACATTTGTATTTGTGTACTGTGAACGACTGAGCAGAAAAATTAGCTCAGAGGTAGATGAAATGCACACTGATTACAGAAATGTGTTATTTACAAATAACAGTAGAGTGCTTGTTATTTGCTGTAGGAACATAGTCTTATTTCCTTTGCTGTTGGAGCTCAGAAATTATATTAAGGAAAGAAATGCAGTGATTATTTGTTTTATTTTTTATTTAGAAAATCATCCCAGAGGATATGACTTTTTAACATGACAAAAATATTTGAAAATATCAGAAAGTCAAAAGCATAAAATACTTGAAAATTTTCTTCCTCTTGAAACAGGAGTGAAGAACCTGTAAGTCTAGGCCAATGGCATGAGTTGCGAGTGTCTCGCACGGCGAAGAATGGTATCCTCCAAGTGGACAAACAAAAACCAGTGGAAGGGATGGCAGAGGTGAGCATATGGCATGGCTTTTTATGAGTAGAGCTGTTAGACTATAAAATGATTGCCTGGTAAACTACACAGGCTGCTCTCAATGCTCTTATAAGCCTAAAAAAGTATACAAAGGGCTTATTTTCTTAAGCCCAGAGCTGGAAATTTGCACGTGAAGTCTCCCCTCCGAGGACATGGATCCTTGTAAAGGCAGCTGAAATACAATTTTACCTGCTTTTGCCACGTAACTGGACTCACATGATTGTGTTTGATTCTTACCTGTTCTTGAGTTTCTCTCTTGCTCCTTACTGCTTGTGGCTAAGTCTGCTAAACAACATGCACTATGAAATGCATCATCTGGAGAAGGATAATACTGAAGGTTATGTCCACAAAGGCCTATTTTTACCTCTCTCTGGGTTTTGTGCTGGAAAAATAAGCCAAAAGGGAATTGCTTATTTTTCTTACCCTTGCAAAAGTAATTTTCAGGGAGTAAGGGTCATGTTAAGTTTTTTATAATAAGGTGAAATTTTGCTTGTACTAATCATTATATTCACTCTTAGCCCTCAAATGCATACACAGAGATACTTTTTAACTCTTTAGATAATGTCTTTTATTCTTTCCTAGTGGAAAGTGTGGTTAGAAAACTGGATTCCAGATCCTGTTAGGATAAAAAAATATGCACATTTTTCTGTAAACTGAGAAGCTATTTAAATCTTAGACCTTTCTTGAAAAATGTAAATAAATTGAAATTCCAGCAAGAAACAGATTGAGTGGGAAGCATTCAAATACAGCAGTTGAGACTTCTTTGGAGATGGGTCAAGGTGAAGACTCCTATTTTTTTTTTTCCTCTAAGTGATGCAGTGCAACTGCAGAAGGAGGTTGTCTTGGAGTTGCAAACAAAAAAATCACAGGAGCATCTGCAGGACTGGAATTACAGTTAACCCGTCCTTAGCTGTTAAACATCTTTCAGTTCACTCCGAGACCCTGACTTGTTCGATCAGGTATCTTGAGCAGCTGCTTCTGGTAACTAATGCAAACTGAATGTTTCTTTCATTTAGCCCTGTAACTTGCGATGGTTTATCTTTTTAGACATTGGAAACACAAAATAAGTCTCTGTTGCAAGGACTTTGATGTGATTTTAACTTTATAAACCTTGTTCTGGTTCTAGATTTACATCAATGTACCTCAAGTCATTGCATAGAGACCTACATGTGCAGTTAGAAATCATGAGTCAATCTTTCTGTCTTCATTCAGTATCCCCATTTTCAAATACTGGAAATTTTTCAGCTAGTTGTGATTAAAGTAAAGCACTGTCAGTAGAGAGTGTCCTACAGGGGCTTTCCTGAGGTAGTTTTACAAAGAAATGCAGTTAACTGAAGTAAAGAAGCACTAAAGTAAGATGTAACATCTAATGTCAGCAAATCTGAAGATACAAGCACAGTTCCAGTTACTGTAATAAAATGTTATTCTTATGTTTTTTACAGGGAGCTTTCACACAAATTAAGTGCAGCTCTGAAATATTTTTTGGTGGAGTCCCTAGTTATGATGCTGTGAAGAAGAACTCTGGGATTCTCAAACCCTTTAGTGGGAGCATCCAAAAGGTATGTGCCCAGAGAAACATACTAGAGGCACATATTTCTACCTCATCCTGTGCATGCTTCAGGTGGTGCTCATATACCACCAACAGTGTTCAAAATAATGCAATATTTCACCCCAAGAGCCCACCACAAAGTGCTTAAACACATATTTCTTGGTGAAAATTAATTCTAAGTTTAATAGCCAGTTATTATCGTTGCCAGTCTCCCTATTTGTTTTTTATAGTGTAGTAATAACTGAGCAGAAAGTATATGGGATAGAGTTCAGAATGATGCACAAAGCTATATCGTAGTTAGAGTCCTCAGAGTGCCCTGTAGCATCATGTAGAAATAAATGAACAGAAGGAATTCTCAGATGCTTCAGCATTTGCACACTGAGGCAGCTAAATGTCTGATGTAACCAATACAGTAATGATACAAAAGAAAGGTGCAAATTAAAGTGAATCTCAGACCAGCTAGGGTATTCTTATAAAACATAGCAGCTGCACACCTCACTGCCTTCCACTCTTACAGTTTTATGTGGGGCAGATAAATGGAGATATTTTTCATTGTTGGCATAGGGATGCTGTTCCAGTGGGGACAGCTGTGCATGGGTGGAGTTCCTATCTGGAGAAAAAAAAATCTGTAAATTCATAATAAGTAAGTCCCAATAAATAATCAAAAGAAACTAACTACACTAACATCTTCTCTCCCTTGGTGTACTTAAAATAATTTGGATAAAGCTGAAAGGTTGGCCCTGAATACTTAGAGTTTTAAATGAGTGAATTGTTACATCAGATTTACTTAATAAATAAAAAACTCTACTAGTGTATCTCATAGCAACTGATTGATTCAGTGTAAATGGTTTAATAACTTGGTCCAACATTTTTCACTACCTTTGTCGGCTGTCTAAGAGAAAACATGGAAGTTCAAGAAAACTAGGGGAGTGTGTAATAGTAATGGGAACAGGTCAGTCACATGTACATCATTGGAAAGGTGGGCTTGGCTAAATAAGGTGCATTTTGGAGTGCAAGATAGAGAGCGTAGGAACAACTAACATAGGTCGCACTTACAAAGGGTCATACGCTGGCATACAGAGGCAGTGATAAAAATTCGGATATGCTGAGTGTGAGCCCTTTCCTTTATGCTTTCCTTTGTGTTAGGAAGGTAGATTTACCTCCTCAGAGGCCTGAATGGGATGTCAAGGAAGTGCCTTTTGGGCACTATGAGAGTATTAGTTGACTGCTGAGTTTACACTTAGTAGGATTTTGAAGAATTGTACAGAAATAAAGCTACAAACATCACCAAGTACTGGAAAACATGCTGTGTATGGAAAGACCTAAGATCTCAATCTATTTCGTTTATTCAAATAAAGTTAAGACGTGAGTTTGTTGTAGTCTACTAATTCCTACACGAGGGTGAGATTTCTTTGAATATCTGGCTCTGAAATGATGCAGAAAAAGACATGATGAGAAACAGTGTCTGAATGCTGAAGATGATCTTAAGCTCAGAAATAAGAGACACATTTTTAAGAGTGGGGGCTTGTTAACCTCTGGAATAATGTAGCCAGACATTAGAAAGAAACTGAACGGGGGTGAAGTCTTCACTGGTCCATCTTTATGACAGGACTGTATGGTTTTGATCTGTTGGAGTTGTTTAGTGATGCTTCCAACAGCTTGATGCAACCCGTTCTCCCAGTATGACCCCCTAATGTGCATCATCTGAGTTCTTTAGAAGCCAGAGTAACTATAGCTGTTCTCACTTCTGGCCTTAAAATGTGTTTGTTTGTGTAAATGCACTTCTTGTTTTGATGGAGCTGACATCAGAAGCCATACCCACATGTAATCTCACTGCTAATTTACCAGATGAGATTATGCAAACATCAGTTAATATTGGAGGACATACGTTGCTGACACATTGGAAAAATCTCAACATTTAACAATTCTCTTCAGTTTATATACAAACAGTTTTGTGAAGTCATTTATTATGTTTTTCATCCATTTTAACTCCAGCTTCTTTCAGGAAAGAAGAGATACTAGAAAGCAATAGAAAATGTGAAAAACAAGCTGTTCTGCTTAGTATTTCTGTTGTCAACATTCATGTCCTGAGGGATTTCCTGCTCTCAGAAATGCTTTTTCCTCAGCAGTGCTAATCTAATTGTACTGTCCTAGCTCACTGCTCAGCTACAAAGCATTGCACCAGTGTTCAGACACCAGACTGGTAAATTCCACACAGCTTCACCCCATATGTGGGTTGCCTAAGGCTGTGTCATAAAACACAAATGAAATTAATCTCCATTGGGTTAGGGTGAGCAGCAGAATGAATTGGACCACTGTGTCTGGAAAACACACATTACAAGAAGTAGGGTTTTGGCCAAGTTTTGAGGTTTATGCTTTTCTGAAGTCTTTTGTAGAATTTTTCTGACTAGCAGTACAATACTAGGAGTTTGGAAGTTTTTAGCATGTGGGGTTTTTTCTCCTTTTTTTTTTTGGTGTTATTTTGTTTTGGGTTTGGGGTTTTTGTCTTTTGTTTTGATACACAGGTTATCTTGAATGATCGGGCAATTGATGTGAAACGGGATTTCACTTTTGGAATCAACCTAGTGAATGCTGCCCACCCCTGCATGAACTCACCATGTGCAAATGGAGGCACCTGTGTTCCCAAAAAGGACAGTTACGAATGTGACTGTCCTCTTGGCTTTGATGGACAGCATTGCCAGAAAGGTAACAATGACTGCATTTCAATCCAGAGATATGGAGCTAATCATGAAAATAGGAGATATTTAGCATCTACAACTGCTGTTGTACACAACCCTTGAAATAGAAACCTTGAAGGCTAGAGCTGCCTTTGCACCTGTGCACATTGCACGTATCCAGGAAAGAATTTGTTTTGTTATTTAGGAACATGGAAACTGTTATCCCAGCAAAGATAAAAATATCTCTGATCCATAGATAGCAGCTTGGTATCTGGTTGCATGTGGTGGCCAACATGGAACGCTTCATACACCTCCTTAATTATGCAGTGCTGTACAAAGGGGGAATTCCTGCCAACATGCTCCAGACAGTGGTTATGTTATATTCTGAAACATGACCATTGATAACCCTTGTAATTTTGTCCTCCTGGGGTTCACAACAAACACTATTGTCATATACAGAAAGGTCTAGTCCTTTTTTAGACACTGACTAGTTTGATGGTAATTTCGCCATCTGCACAGACCTTACCTTGGTATGGCAGTGGAAACCACCAAGGAGGTATACCTGCCCAGATGCACATTGTTCTTCTTTCCTCACAACCACTCTAATAGTTCAAACCTTAGATTCAGGAAAGTGCTCGGCTTGCATGAAAGTGAACATATGCTTTAGGTTATTCCACTAGATGGAGATGTTTCCCTTCTGTGAGGCTTGATCTTGAAAAATTCCTAAGGGAAGGTTTTGTAATGTAACAAAAAACTCAGTTCAAAAGAGCTGACTGACATGATTGTCTTCATTCACTCCTTCATTTCTTACAAGCACAAACTTCAAAGTTAGAAGAAGTGGTTTTGGTTAAATCGTGATGAACAGATTGGCCTTTTCTTCTAAAAAAGACAACATCTTAGAACAAAAGCATTGTATTAAAATACAATGCAAGAAATCTGTTTGCTTGCGTTGTTGTGGTCTAACTAATAGCTATAGCAACGTCATTCTGTGTGGGAAGGAGGGAGAATTGCAATTTTGGCTTTCTAGGCATGTGCAGGGTGCTAAACTCCTGACTTCAAGATGTTATCTACAGCAGTACTGAGGTCTCCAAGGAGACACAAAGCAAGTACAGCTTTGCAGTTTGTGTGTGTGACTGTCTGACCATTCAGTGAGCTCCTGTGCCACAGCTCCTCACCGCTTGTCTGCTTGTGACCTGTGCTAAGCCCCAAGAGCTCTGTGTTGAGCTGCCCACCACTGCACCTGCCTGGTGGCAGAGGCAGTGCTGCTGCTCAGATGGCATGCCACTGCTGTCCTCCCTGTTGTAACCTGGATGGATGTCCAGGCTTTTGGAGACAATCTGAAGTGCCTTTTGCTTAGACTGGATCTTGGGTGTTGCTTTGTATGTGAATCCAACCTTAATTCATTTTTAACAGTGTCCAAAAGTACAAGTCACTTATCTTCCATTCCTGTTGCCTGTGGCTACAGTTCAGGTGCCTCTGAAATCCTCTGCTCCTGTGCAGCCTCAGGTATTTGCTAACATGTGCACAGAGCAAGGATATCCCTCCTGAACCTCAGTTCATGATAGCCTCGATGAACCTGGAGCAGAGTTCTCAAAATAATCCTTACCAATGTCTCTTCAGTAGGGTGTAGACACAGGATGCACAGTTGTGTCCTCTTTTATTTCAGAACACTGTTTCGGCTAGTGCACCCAGCTGGTATGGGAGAGTCTGAAGGTGCAGTCTCGATCCTGCTTGCTACCTTCATAGGTCATTATAGTTGCTTATACAAATGGGAAGTAGAGATCATGCATTTGCAGAAAGATGAGCATGAAACTGAATGAAGGGAGATTTTTATACTATAGAAAAATAAAATGAGAATGTTCTTGTTTTGTTTTGTGCTGACTCACTGCAGAGTGTGGAAGTTACTGCCTAAACAGTAAGTACTGCAAATGAAAACTGCTCTGTCATTGTGCATTTATATCTGCTCTAGCAATCTTTCCATTAAGCCTAGCAAGCTTCTGTCAAGAAGCCAAAATATTTTCTGGGGTTATATAGTACTTCTTAAACCTTGTCCTGCTGATATTTTAAACTGCTTCCAGAGCACCTGCCAAGTGCCAAGCAGTGGCTGTAGAGCTGGTCCCTATGTCCACAAAGCAGCAGGGCTAGGCAGCCAACTTGAGTGCTTTGTAGGTGTAGGTGCTACTTTAGGCTGCCCTGAGGTTCAGCATTCTCTCCAACTTGCCATGAGAGCTTTGGTGCCTCTCTGGTCAGCAGAGAGTGAAGGTATTTAGTACTAGATCTTACTGTTCCCTTCCAGTTGCGAAGATCCCTCTTTTACCAAAGGTTCTACTAATATTCACTCAGTTTTTCTGCAGTCAAATTCAGTGCAGCAAGTGAAGAGTGAGAGAAGAGCAAGCACAGATACATGCCCATCAAGCCCCACAAGTGGAAACCAAAGTTCTAGAGCAAAGGCAAGGGCTGCTGCACAGCACAGGTGCATTCCTGCTGAAGGCAAGAGCAGCAGAACCCCAGTGCCAGTGTGGGATGTGACGAGGGGAGGACTCTTTCAATGCTCTGCTGCCATGTGCTGCGGTCAATGACTGTCCAGTGCAGAAAGCATCAGACCTGGCAAGGAATGTCTGTCTAAGCATAAAACATCTTTTGCAATCTTCCAACAATATTGGCAGGCTGCAGCTTGTGACTGCCTGTGGTGGTCTTTAGACAAATTAGGCAGCTTTCCTGATTTCACTAGAGATGAAAACAGGCATTTGTCACTATCTAAAATTCTCAGTCCTGGTGCTTAAATCTAAATTTCATATTGCTGTCATTGACTGCCAGACTACTCCAATTGTCGCATTGTCTGTGTTACGGTGAGCCCTTAATGTCCAGCCAGCCTCTGCACTATATAGAAAGAGCAAGCGGCCATGCCCTGAAAAGCTTGAATTTTATATAGATAGGATTAGCTGTGGGGTGAAGAGTGAGTTTTCAGGAAGAAAATAGGATGAAGGCAGCTATGTTAATGAATCTGTAAAACTGGCTTATATTAATGCAGCAGTCAGTTATGAGAGATAGGCAGCAACCTGTAGAATGTTTACATCAATGAAAATCTGTCCAGGCCAGTTCTTATAGCCTGCTGAAGGTTATGAGCCTGTATTAGGGTTGTTCAGTGATTTATATTGCACATCAGTGTTATTTTGCTAAAATCTTCTCCATGGGTAGCAGTACACTAGTTCCAGGTCTGGCTGCAATGCGTGCTGCTGTTGCAGCAGCTGTACAGCACAGCTGTAGCAGGGGCTTTCCCTAGAGAAAGGGGAGGTGCTGTGTGTGGAACACCAATGAGCTCTGGGCAAAACACCTTCCAATGCACCATTATAGCATGTCAAATACGTGCACCAAGAGGTTTTGCAGCCTGTGTCATACAGCTTTTAGCATAGTCTACGTTTCTTTCAGTAGTCCCAAAGTGATTAGGCGCACCCTGCATGTCCTCTCTGGAGATAGCCTCCCCCAACATTGCACCTCAGAGGTGAGCTCTGAGCGATAAGCAGCTGCTCTGGATGAAGTCACATACACAGAAGGAGGAAAGGGGGAGCTCAGAAATGCTGCCTTTCAGCCTCACTTTTCAGGGGTGAGAGGTCCCAGCACATGCTCTGGACATGATACTCCATTAGGAGATGGGGAATAGTTTCTTAAACTTAGAACAAAGGGTGGTTAATTCATAAGCTTTGGCAGGAGGGTGGCTTGAACCACAAAGAGGATCAAGGAATGCAGAAACAGAGATAAAATAAAATCCGCTATGTTTTCCCTAACTAGCATTTAGTTAGATAGCATGCACTAATTGCTATGGTGGAGCAATATATTAGGCCCATGACACGAAGGTTGTAAGTAGAGTGATTGTCGGCAGTTTAAACTATCTCAACTACTGCCCCTACATTTAGGTAAGAACTGGTGGTGCCTTTTTCCAAACCACTGTGAGTTCCTCTCAGTTCTGTGCCACTGGCAAGTACCTGATAATTCAGAAATAAATCAATAAACAGCCTTCTTTTTTCCTTTCCATTTCCATGTCAGCTAACTGACACCGTCTTTGCTTTTTAATTTACTTTTCAGCCATTACAGAAGCAATTGAAATCCCGCAATTTATTGGTCGCAGCTACCTCACATATGATAATCCAGATATCCTGAAAAGGTGACGTATCTCCTATGAACATTAATATTCTCTTTGTTAACCGTTGCCATGGTAGGAGATTCATGTGGGAGGATATTGTATATAAGTGTCTTAAGCTGTTCTTGCCATATTTCTAAATTTCAGGAAAAAATATATTTTCTATGTATGGTTATGGCTCAATTTGTTATAGTATCTGAGCATCTTGCAGCTTGCAGAGAGGTGGCAGGCACAGGGTATGTCTGATGTGGAAAAGGACCGGTATGTGCTTTATGACAGCACAGAACAGACTTAACAGATCCTATCTCTGTAAAGAGACTAAGGATTTTAGCTGCTGCTTTAGCCTAAAATGTATGTTCTCAAACTTCTTTTTGGCTGCTCTCTACCCCTAGAAGATGCCCAAATTCCAGCAATCCAGTGTATTGTTTCAATAATTTCTTCCATCTGCCTATATTTTAGCCACTGGCTAGATGAGGATTCACAAATGTCCTCACATGCAGCTCAGTACCTCTTACATACCAGGACCTTCTGATTTGCTTTTCTTATGCTTCTTCCACTGGCTTCTTAGGGCACCAGATATACTGGATCTTCTCAAAATTTGCTTGTTGGACTGGATTTTCTCTTATTTGTGTGGAGTAACTGAGTAGCTATGCTGTTTAGGATTCCAGAGGGACAAGTTCAAGTCCCCCACTCTGAAATGCTGGAAATGGGGATGTGAACAAGAGTCCCTCACACATCAGCATGTAAGAGAATTGCAAGACAATAGCCCTCAAGACCAGTGGAGAAGAGATACTGCATCATCTTTTATGGTTTTTTGGAAGAAGACTGTCCCAGATCAATATTTCACTACTATTTCCTTTTTCTACATTAAACAGGGTATCAGGATCAAGAACAAATGTATTCATGAGGTTTAAAACCACAATGAAGGAAGGTCTTTTGCTATGGAGGGGAGACAGTCCCATGCGACGCAACAGTGATTTCATTTCTCTAGGCCTTCAAGAAGGAGCATTAATATTCAGGTAAACTTTCTCTCCCTTATTTGTCTTGTATGCGTACACTCATGACTGGAAGGTGTTGCCACAACACATCTGATGTACTTGTCCTTTGGTATAATAATAGACAATTATATCTGTAAGATTTTGTTCAGTGATGGGTCCATTGTTGTCTAAGAAAGGATATGACTTGACAAGGTAATGTGCTGCAAGCACACACACTCCTCATACGCACTTCTTCCTTCCCTCTCAATTTTTAAAGCATCTGGTTTTTAATATGGTTTTCTAAACTTTATCTTATGAGGGTTTAACTTCTGTCAATAACTTCCTCTTGAAGCACTTGCAATCTTGGTTAAAAAGAGCATGTGCAGGGTTTGCAGAGACAGCAGAGTCCAATGAAATGCTCTGCTGATGCCTATGCTCACTACAGGCTCACTTTTCAACAGAGACTTTAGGGCTCCCACCTTCTCAAACGCCTACATATCCGCCCTTGTGGCACAAACCCAGCTGTCGCTAGCCTTAGTTACTGCCACCATCCACAACCACTTATTTAAGAAACAAATAATGTTACTGTGAAAAAGATGAAACTGGGGAGTGCTGGGAAATGTTGAGCTGAACTTGTCTACTCTCTCTACAATCTTACTCCCTTGCAGATACTTAGGCAGACTCCATGCAAAGACTTTTTGCAAAGTGCTTTTTTGGGGGCTCCTGCCTTTTGAAAGCTCTGTCTTTCCTTGTGATCTCCTTTTAGATTGTGTTAAGACAAAGAAATCTGGCCTACAGGAAAGCTGGGAGGGACTTCTTAGGATGTCAGGTCGTGGTAGGACTAGGGAGAATGGATGCAAACTAGAGGAGGGTCGATTTAGATTAGATATTAGGAGGAAGTTATTCACCATGAGGGTGGTGAGACTGTGGAACAGGTTGCTCAGAGAGGTTGTGGAAGCCCCTTCCATGGAAGCTGTTAAGGCAAGGCTGCATGGGGCTCTGGGCAACCTAATCTAGTGGAAGGCAGGGGGGTTAGAACTAGATGATGTTTAAGGTCCTTTCCAACTCTGACAATTCTATGATTCTATGAAATACTGTAACATTTAAGTACAAATGCCATCATTATTATGGATTGTTGTAAGACACTATTGAATAAATTACAAATATTTTGGTAGTCATTTAAGTTAATTTGAAGCTTTCTTTTACATGACTTACCTGGCTACTGTTTGCTACCATGGACATATAGACAAATAACACATTTCTATTTAAATTAATTTCTTTCAATCATGATTTTTCATGGTTAACTTTTAGCTATAGGGGATTACCATTCATTAGGGATATGAATCTCATTTTTGTAACCAAAGGTCTAACACTGAGATACAATCCTGAACACTCAAATCCTTTTGTAGCTCTCAATCTAGGCTGGTATCTTCATCCTGAATAAAAGCAGCTGTTTGTTTAAGATTCACTTAAACCTCCAGGGAGGAGTCACATTTAGTACAACCGTTTTGCTATGACAAGTTCACAATTTAACATGCTGGTCTTAATCACCTAACCCTGGCCACAAACTCAATTGCATGTTCAGCCTTGTCTGGAAAGGTCATGATGATGGTTTTAATCTCTCTAGTTTGTTACAGGCTGAAGGCCAGCAGCAGCTGGCTCAGGCTAATTCAGCCTGCTTATTTAGGTAGCTGAGCACCTAATAACTCACTGTGTTGTAGCATCTACTTCCCCTTTGTGTTGGGCCCTGAAATTAAGATGCCTGAAGTTTAAACAGAATGAGGACATTATACCTGCTGAGTAACATTAGTACCAGCAAACATAAAGAAATTATTAGAGCTGCAACTGAAGCAGGGAACATCATGATTATTTCTATGTTTATTAGGTTTCATCGTTTCTAACATCACAGGTCTCAACATTCCCTGTAACTTGTAGATCTGCTATAGGTGGCATGCTTGTTTGCTCTTGCAGTAATTTATTTATTAATTCCATTTGCAGTCTTCCACAGTTCTCTCCCACTTTCACTCCCATTAGGCCAAGTGTCTGTTGGTCACTGACCTTCATCATAACCTCCTGTTTTAGGGAGGAACTGCAATGCAAAGGTCCTCTTCTTGCTCCTTATGGGATGGTGGTGATGGTTCTCACTCTGACCTAGGCAGGAGGGAGTTTTGCCTGTAGCAACATGAGCCTGACTCTGCAAAATAAGGGCATTGCTCCAAAGGACTCCTCCAGTTGCACCAGAATCCAAGCCATAAGGGGAGCTCTGGGGCCTGAGCAGGTGGGGCACAGCATGTTTGGCAGGCAGCTGATCTTTGCAAGGAAGGCAGTAACATTTTATTTATTTATTTATTTTTATTGTAGCTACAATTTGGGCAGTGGCATTGCTTCTATCATGGTGAATGGCTCTTTCAGTGATGGCCGGTGGCACAGAGTCAAGGCTGTTCGGTAAGTGTCCATGCTTCATCTTAGAGGTGTTCTAGAGCCTGCCATTAAGGTGCTGACTGGCATGTCTTGAGCTGGGCAGGTGTGAACCACTGCAGCTCCATGCTCTCACATTGCTTAGGAGTGGAACTGTTAGCAGGTTAGCTATTTCAGGAAGATTTTTGTATTAGAGGTGACAGTGCCAACTCAGCACAGCTCAAGGCAGGCTGCCAAAGTCACGCAGGGCTATTCTGGGGCTGTGACAGACATTCTATTAAACCCATATCATTTGGGTTAAGAGTATTTTTCTTTAATGTCTGCATTTTGAAATTCCCTAATGACCATTGTGTGGGCTGGCACAAGCACTGGAGCACCAACAGGGTATGCCTACTTCTTCTATTTGGAGGAGGTGCAGACATCTTGCAGTGTATATATAACTCGTATTTATAACTCATTACCTCATGGGAAGCGAGTGTGCCCAGAAAGGAAAGCACACATCCCTCTCTTCATGAGATGTTGTTTCCCTGGAAATCGCAGGCTAATATTAGCACAACTTGTTACCAAATTCAGTGAAAACAGAAGCCCATCAATTGTCTCTTCTGTCACTGTGGTTATTGACCATATATGAAATGGCAATGGCCTAAAAGATCTAGTAAGAAACAAAACTGCTTATGTTTTACCTTAGCTTGCCTATTTCTTCCCTCCTACTGAAGCTTCTACCCTTTACTTTTTATATTACATCCAATTTTTAACAGCATGTGTCCATCCTTGCCTCTCCCCTAGCTGTGAAATTTGTGTATTTCCCCATTTTTTTTCTCCTCCACAAATGTGTCCCACACCCTTTGCAGGTCTCTGATGTCTTAGTCCCTGAAAATAAACCCACCCTTAAGGGTCTGGATTGCCATAGCACAGTGGTATCTGTGGGGCTACCCAATGTCAATCCCAAGCCTTCATTGTGAACCTGCCAAGCACTGAGTCACTCTGGTCTCCTAGTGAGAGGGAGATGCTGCTGCTGCTCCTTCTGCCACATGGTTGTAGGATGGATGCATGAGAGCAGTTTATTTGTCATTTCAGGGATGGACAGTCTGGCAAAGTAACTGTGGATGATTATGGTGCCAGGACTGGTAAATCCCCTGGGAATATGAGGCAGTTGAACATCAATGGAGATCTCTATGTAGGTGAGTGCTCACTGTTCACATTCAGGACCTGTACACATTTTGGGTTTGCAAGGTTGACTGCAAGTCAAGGATTCCCAGCTCTGTCCATCTTGAGGTGAAGGTTTCACAAGGCAGCCTCTGGTCCTCCACAGCCTGATTTTTGTGGGGAGGCCTTTGTGGGTGGAATGGGTGGTCTGGTAAGAGAAGAGACCAGCAGCATGGGGTGTACTCTGGTAATGCCTGCAAATACATAGAGAAACACTGGGTGGCAGCTGTAAACCCTGCACATTTGTGGGAATCTGTACACAAGCATATTCAGCTCTTACTGAAGGTACAGTTTCTGCAATAAATAATTAGCATCCTAGTTTATTATTCCTGTTTATCCCATCTCTACTTTCAAATGTTTAGAAGATGTATTTAATAAAATACAGAGCAACCTGTAAATTAGAATTCAATACTGAGGTGCACTAGGAAGCCTAATGGTGTTGCTGGGCATGTAATCTGCCAAGCAGGAGTAGACACCCATGTTGGTTAGGAGTTTCTCATTGCTGCCTTTCTTCCAGGTGGCATGAAGGAAGTAGCTTTGCACACGAACAGGCAGTACATGCGGGGTCTGGTAGGCTGCATCTCCCACCTCACACTTTCAACCGATTACCACATCTCACTGGTGGAGGATGCTGCTGATGGGAAAAACATCAACACGTGTGGGACCAAGTGACAAGAGAAGAATTCTGGTGCCGAGGACCCGTCTTGTTCTTGCATGTGTGGTTGAGCCTGAGCTACCTACCACAGACCCCTATGACCAGTCCATGTTTCTGGAAAGAAAAAAAAAGAACAGAACATTTTCCCCTCTTCTTTCCTCTCCTTTGCTGACCAAACCAAACCAAGTATTTTGTGTAGGAACTGTCTCCTCTACGCTTTGAGTGTTTAGTCACTGCTAAAGGTTGTGCATTGGTGCAAATGGCAAAGAAATGTGATGTTATGGGTGGTTCAATGACTGTGTTGTGGTCCTTAGGTTATCTTTTGTAATATCAGAAAAAACAGTCTTGAAACACCTGTGCTTATCCCACCCTGAAATGGTACAGTGACTGTGCTGTTCAACAAATACACCATCAAGCAGTGTATCTTATCATTCAAATGTATGTCCTAGAACAAGCAGTTTTCATTACCACTCTGATTTGGCTAAATAGTGTTTCATCCTGTGTTAATAACAGCTACAGTGTCTGGTTTCAAAATATTCTTGTTTGTTGAGGAGAAAAGTTCTTGAAGTCTACTTTTTTATTACAAGCAGCAAAATGAATGAACCAATTTTGTAGAAGTAATTTTATACTTGCATATTTTTATAACAGAAACAGACCTGCTTACATGTACAACTTTTAACATTTAGACATACTATACAGTTAGCTCTTTGCACACTTTCCTAAAAATAGCAGTGAACTGTGTTTTAAATTTGTTATATGAGAAGCTTATTGTCTGTATTTTACATTCTTGATGGGGATATTTGTGAGTTATGACCAGTTTTAAATCCTACTCTTTTTGTTTTGTAAATTTTGACAGTTTAAAATTGTACATTATGAAGCTTTCCTGTCTTAAACAGATTAAAAGATAAGGAAAAGAAAGAGCAAATGCTTATTATTCTGGTATTACATTTTTATTTTCTTTTACTGAAAAATGGGAAAAGGGATGTGCAAGAGACCTTGGTTGGTCACAGGCCTCTTAAAATGTTTTCTAGGCACTGGACCAACACTTATGCAATCTTGATTGCCATACTGTAATTTAAGCAGGCAAACAGAGTGCTGGCAAGACACTAAGGAAATGGTCCAGAATTTCATAGTTTGGACATTTTTCTTCCTTAACTCTTTGTTCAAAGTGGATCAGTGAGCCACTGGAGAAGAAGACTCACCATGCACTGCGGTGTCCCACAGCTCACCATGTGCCACGAGCAGGAGGAGTACAAAGCTACTCAGCAGCACAGGCTTCTCTGGATGCCTATAAGTTACAAGGACCTGATATGGCTAGAGCAATGCAGATTAGTGTGATGGTTTGGACCTGGCTCCTTGCCAAATGCCCAAACTCACAGTGAAAGCCTTCCCACCTCCCTTTCCTTCTCAGAGTTTTAGAAAAAAAAACTACGAGAGAAACTAAAGAGCCCGAAACAACATGAATTATATCAAAAGTATTTATATTTACATATATAGCAGTTAAATACAATTGAAGTACTATGTACACAGTAGAGGGAACCCCACAAGGGAAAGGGAAAAGGGAAGGAAAAAGGGAAAAAAGGGGAAAAAGGGAAAAGGGAAACTAAAACACGTATGCACACTTGAAACCCAGGATAGAACTAATAAAAACAGAATCTTAGAACTCTCCTTAAGATAGCAGAGTTGCAATGACCGACGCCAGCAACCGCTGCCTCTCAAGGCCTACAAGGCCTGCAAGGCTTGACTCCTTCGCACGGTTGAGACTGATAGCAGAGAACCTGCATCTTCAGATCCACCAGAAGGGAAAAGAGAACGAAGGCTTCTCCTCCTCTGTATTTATACCCCAAGTTACGTAAAAATCGTATGGAATACTGGGTAAACATGATCACTTCCCTGGTTACAAACTGGTTACCAGGAAAAGGCCTGGGTCAAACCATTACAATTATGAACTTTCTGCTGCATTTTTACTGTGTCCAGGGTACTCCTGTCTCCCTGGGAGTTAAAACATGGTCCAAGACTTGTCCCAGCTACAGCTGACTGTGGGCAGCTGCAACCTCGAGTGGAAAAAATAATAGCTGGTACTAGCTAATGGCACATGCAAATAACTACCAAGGACACCTCAGATTCTCTTGTGCACTCTGAAAGGGACACCTTGATCAATTAAGTGAAAAGATCTTGTGCTCCTCATAGATACAGCAGTAGTGTTCAAAACCAAATATAGGCACTTGTTAGAAAGAAACAGAAAAATACATAGTGCCAGTATGAAATATGCTCCTGTGTTCTGGAAAAAGCAGGATAAGTATATAAGATCAAGGTGTGGCTTTAAAATGAAATAAAATGGAATTTGATGTCATGGAATGTAAAGGGGAAATGTGAAGAGTTTGAAAGGGTGTAAAAACTAAAACCTTTGGAGGCTGAAGGTCTTGCTGGCCACTCACTGCATCAGCCCTGCAGCAGTGCCCAGACACTCACTAGGCTGTGTCTCAGCTGCTGGCTGGTGGAGAGGAAAGACTCATATTTTATAAGTTCAGGGGTTTCCCAGATGGTAGTGACCTGACCTGACCAACCTGGCACAGGTAAGGAGATCTGGCCAGCGGTACTCCTAGCCCTGAGGACCTGCCATCCTGCTAGTGACAGAGGGACAGTGCTGCTCCAGAAGTGGCATCACCCTCCATTCTGCCACATGTGCCTCACCTTTCCCATCCTTTCATTTCCATCACAGGGTTTGGAGAGTGGCTCCAAGAAAAACATCTGGCAGAAGCCATCTCTATTTTAAATTAATTTACTGCAGAATAACAGGTGTTTTGGTACAAGGCATTATGTCTCCAGAACAAACGCTTCTCTTTGAAATGCAAAGTAGAGGGGGAGCAGGTAGGAAATACTTCCATTGTGAAAAAGGAAGAGCAATAAACAGCAGCCCCCAGATGCCTCTTTCCAACTCTGCATATCACCACACAGGAATTCAAAGCTGGCAGCATCACCCTGCTGCAGCATAGACTGAGCACAAGCAGCACAGTTCCACTGTGCTGGCCAGGAAGGTGAGGGTGTAACAAAGACTCTGTAGGATTGGAATTTTTAAAGAAAACAAAAATTCCTTTCTGCATCTTTTTAAAGATAGTTTAAGAAACTTTCAAAGAGGGAAGCATCCCACATCCACATCTCCAGTCTTCCTGGTGAAGCGTGGGGCTAGGTGAGAGGCAGGGGTTTCCACTCAAAAGAGCTGAGCAGCAAACAGGTATCAGAAAGTCAGCCAACATCTGAGCAGATGTGAAGGCAAGGCAACCTCCTGCCCCTCCTCACCCTCCCGCCCACTGATGCTGGGCCAGGAAAGGAGACGGGAAAGGCTGATAGTGCATGGCAGAACGCTTAAGTCATTTTCCCAGGAACTGGCCTGGATGTGCTGCTCACAGCTTTTGAGGCTGTTTATTAATCATGTTATTTGATGGTAGAGTTCAGTAACTTGTGTGGTAGGAACAGAATACCTAGTAGGAATACAAACCTAGGTTTCATTAGGGCCAACTTTGATCTTTTGAAGACAGTGCTAGAAATATCATGGGACAGAGTTCTAGAAGATAAAGGGGCCCAAGACAGTTGATTAACGTTCAAGGACCACTTCTTCCAAGCTCAAGATCAGAGCATCCCAACACATTAGAAAATGAAGGAAAGGAGCCAGGAGACCGCATGGTTAAGTAGGGAACTGCTGGGCAAACTCAAGTGGAAGAAGAGAGTCTACAGATCATGGAAGGAGGGGTTGGCCACATGGGAAGAGCACAAGATTGGTGTCAGAGGTTGTAGGAAAGTAAATAGGAAAGCTAAGGATTCTCTGGAATTAAACCTTGCGAGGGAGGTCAAGGACAACAGGAAGGGCTTCTTCAAAGACATTGCAGGAAAAACTAATACTAGAGGCAGTGTAGGCCCCCTCCGGAATGAGGTGGGTGCCTTGGTGATGGATGATTTACTGGTCTGATTGCAACAGGATACGAGGGAATCATAGAATCATAGAATATTAGGAGTTGGAAGGGACCTCGAAAGATCATCTAGTCCAACCCCCCTGCCACAGCAGGATTCCCTAGACCAGGTCACACAGAAGCGCATCCAGACGGGTTTTGAATATCTCCATAGAAGGAGACTCCACAACCTCTCTGGGAAGTCTGTTCCAGTACTCTGGCACCCCTACTGTGAAAAAAATTTCTACGTGTATTCACACGGAATCTCCTATGCTTCAGCTTACAGCCATTGCCCCTGTCCTGTCACTGGGCTCCACCAAGAAGAGCCTGACCCCATCCTCCCGACACACACCCTTCACATATTTAAAAGCATAGATGAGGTCACCCCTTGGCCTCCTTTTCTCCAAGCTAAAGAGACCCAGCTCCTTCAGCCTTTGCTCATAAGGAAGATGTTCCAGCCCATTCACCATCTTGGTGGCTCTGCACTGGACTCTTTCCAGCAGTGCCCTATCCTTCTTAAACTGAGGGACACAGAAGTGGACACAATACTCCAGATGTGGCCTCACCAGGGGAGAGTAAAGAGGAAGAAGAACCTCTCTTGACCTACTAACCACACCCCTTCTAATNGTCCCTGCTCATGGCAGGGGCGTTGGAACTAGATGATCTTTAAGGTCCCTTCCAACCTGAGCCATTCTATGATACAAAGAAGGTGGAGCTACTGAATGCATTCTTTGTCTCTGTCTATACTCTTAGAGACTGTCCTCAGGAGCCTCAGACCCCTGAGCCCCCACATGATGTTAGGATAATGGAGGAGTTTTCCTTAGTTGAGGAGGAGTGGGTTAGGGAGCAGCTAAGCCATCTGGACATCCATAAATCCATGCGTCCTGATGGGATGCATCCACAGGTGCTGAGAGAGCTGGCAGAAGTCATTGCCAGGATACTCTCCATCATCTTCAGTAAGTCCTGGGGAATAGGAGAGGTGCCTGGGGATTGGAGAAGGGCAAATGTCACTCCAGTCTTCAGAAAGGACAATAAGGAGGAGCTGATTAACTCCAGACTGCTCAGCCTCACCTCCATCCCTGGAAAAGTGAATCAACACTTTATTCTTGACTCTGTCTCTAGGCGTATCAAGGCTTAAGGGGGTCATAAGGAGCAGTCAGCATGGGTTTAACAAGGGGAAGTCATGTTTGACCAACCTGATAGCCTTTGATGAGGACATAACTGGGCGGAGAGGTGATGGTAGAGCAGTGGATGTGGTACATCTTGATTTCAGTAAAGGATTTGACACTGTCTCCCACAGTACGCTTGCAACTAAACTGGGCAAGTGTGGTCTGGTTGATTGGGTAGTGAGGTGGGTTGTGAACTGGTTGAAGGACAGAAGTCAGAAAGTTGTGGTCAATGGGATGGAGTCTAGTTGGAGGCTGGTGTCTAGTGGAGTCCCTCGGGTCAGTACTGGGACCAGTACTTTTCAATATATTCATTAATGAGCTGGATGAAGGAAAAGAGTGCACTGTCAGCAAGTTTGCTGATGACACTAAACTGCGTGGAGTGGCTGACACACCGGAGGGTTGTGCTGCCATTCAGCGAGACTTAGACAGGCTGGATAGTTAGGCAGAGAGAAATTTAAAGCAATTTAATAAGGGCAAATGTCAAGTTTTGCACCTGGGAAAGACCAACCCCATGTATGAGTATAGGTTGGGGATTGATCTGTTGGAAAGCAGGAAGGGGAAAGGGACCTGGGGGTCCTGGTGGATGGAAGGATGACCATGAGCCAGCAGTGTGCTCTTGTGGCCAGGAGGGCCAATGGGATTCTGGGGTGTATTAGAAGGGGTGTGGTTAGTAGGTGGAGAGAGGTTCTTCTCCCCCTCTACTCTACCCTTGGTGAGGCCGCATCTGGAATATTGTGTCCGGTTCTGTGTCCCTCAGTTTAAGAAGGATAGGGAATTGCTTGAAAGAGTCCAGCACAGAGCCACCAAGATGATGAAGGGGGTGGAACGTGTTGCTTATGAAGAAAGGCTAAAGGAGCTGCGCTTCTTTAGCTTGGAGAAGTGGAGACTAAGGGGTGACCTCATTTATGCTTTTAAATATGTGAAGTTCTCTCATTGGGCAATTATGAGTCCCCACCCCTGCTCTCAGACATTTCATACAGAACACGCTGGTGCTGGCACCTACAGTTGCTGCAGTTCTGTGAATTCCTAGCTTTGTACCCTTATGGACAGGATCTGACTCGGCTGTGAATGACCTCTTCCCAAAGCCCCTGCGAAGGAGACTGCCTGGCAGCACTGTGGCCAGCTGCACTGGTTTTTCTCAAATGTCTGTTCACTGTCAGAGCATTTTTCTTTATTTATTGTGCAGAGGACAAAGACAATGTTGTTTCTGTTTCTCCCACTATTTCTTTTTCAAGCTTCTCTCAGTCTTTCTTTTTAGGTGAACATTTGTGCCAGTTCTTTCAACACCTGTCCCCCTAGGTCATCTTTTCCAGCACCATACATCACCATGAGATATGGGTACAGCATACAAGAAATGGGGTTACTAAGCACAGACATCTCATGTTCAGACTCACAAACCAACCTTTCTTTTTTTGTTTCACAGATCCTTAAATAGTATTCAGTGGCAATAGGAATAGGGTATGTGGCCCTTTTTTGTGGACACCGTGGAATTTCTCTCAATTCTCCTGTCTCTTCAAGACACAAGAGGGACAATATTTAATATTTTCTTTACAATTTTTCTTCTTATTGCTTCCATTTTTTTTCCTTGCTGCAGCTTTTAATGTTAGTGTCAGCAAAGCAGAATTCAAAAATGAAATAACCAATTTATCATGTTTAAGCAGTTTTCATTTCAACTGATTGTTCTTACCAAAAAACGTTGTGTTTTTTTTTCCTAAGAACTAACAAATGCCTTGTACACAGAGACTCTGTAACCTTTATTTGTGTGTTGAGAGTAACTTCTTGTGATTGCAAGTGTGGGGAAACGCTGGATGCTATTGCTACAGCCTGTCTCACATTAGGAGCAGCACAGGGAGAGTCAAGCAGAGTATGTGTGCTGGAACAGGGCCAGGAAACACAGGTGGTTCAAGTCCCTAACCCCACCCTCACCCTGATGGTGAAAATGGGGCAGTACAAAGCTCCATCATTACCCAAACTTTGAACTCAGTTCCTGTGATCTTGTAGCACAACTTATTTTCTTTGAATGGCCACGACGCTGTATGAAACTCCGACTCTATGATTTAAATTATGCCAGTGCCTGTATTTGCAGTCCCCAGGTACCTCAAAAATGCATGCAAAATTAAAAGCTCCAGCTAACAGCTGTCTTGGGGTATTTCTCTTACAGTAGTTGCGCATTGTAAATGTGACATGGCAGGATATTGTCAGCAGGTGATTTCTGTGCTGGTTTTGTGACTAGACCTCCTTGCCTTGATTTGCCCTGGGGGTAAATCAGCACAAGATGTGTGGGGCTGTACACCTTTGCACTCGACATGTGCTCCCTGTGTGTGGGTAAGGCACACAGCAGGGCCTTTTACCATACCTAAGCATTCTGCACTAGGCAGGGACAGTGGTGTTGATGGAGGGGTCAGACCCATCTCGCTTCTCCCAGTGCCAGAGCTCTCAGCTGCTCTTGCACATTCACTCTGCAATGGTAGAGAACAGCTAACCGGTCTGCTCCAACTGCAGACATGACATAGCTCTGTCTCTGCAGATAAACTTACTACTCCCATGCTTCTCTGGTGCTGCCATGGCATGATTATTTTCATGCCAACAATGGGGAATCTCAGCCATTCCTGAGCTGTGTTAAATATCAAACCCAGCAGTTATCTGGTTTTGCCAAGGTTTGAATGAGCTCTATTTGAACAACTTGCAATATCTTTAGAAGATATTGTAAACCCATCATCCTTTTACTTCTTCAAGGCCCAGATGATGGAGAGAAACTTGTCTTGAACCAGCCAAAGCAGCTGCAGGGCTAGAGGTTGCAACTATGTGATTTCACCTGAAGCCTTTCCTCATTTCCATAGCTACAGGCATTTCAGTCTTTCCAGAACAGCACTCTTCAGTCCTGCTTAAAGGACTTACTATCCTTGATCGCACACCTCCTCAGCACTCAGTGGAGCTTACAACATCCTTCCTAGTTACTGTCATACCAGTAAGTTGCATCAATCTTCTAATGCAAGACAAAGAATTGCCCCTCTGATTTTCTAGGCTGCCTCCAAAGAGATGGAGAAAGCACAGTGCCACCATGAAATGATGGCTACACATGACATGCTGTGATGTGATGTGGCACCTGCCCACACACTGCTAAGCCTGTGCATCACTCTCTAGTTCAGATGCTGTGATTAGATGAGCCACAAAATTCCTTGGCTGTCACTAGGACAAGTAAGTGCTGTAACAAAAGTTATCTTCAATGTAAGGCTCACGTTACTGCCACCATAGAAGCTGATCAACTGCATTCCACTAAAAAACAGTGAGGAAATGTCCTATGACACCCAAGCCAACCTCACAGTGTGCAGACTAGGTCTCTTCTTGACACTATCCTTCATCCTGGAATAGCGATGTCCACCATAAAGACCAGTCCACTATGGACAGCCTTTGGCTGCTCATCTTTGCAAGCCCTCAGCCCAAGCCTGCAGGGAAATCAGATCTCAAAACCACAGCTGTGTTAGAGCCATAAGCCAAGGAGTACATGGGTAAGTCAACTGGCCTTCTTTCTACCATCACATTGCAAGGCAGGAACATGAGAGTTTCATTGAACAATGTTATGTATGCACTACAGCATGCTGTGCTTAGGAGAAGCTGCTCAGAGAGCATCTATACTACTACTCCCTCAGCTGATCAAGAGGACAAGGCTGTGCTTGCCAGATCCTGTGCTTATTTACTCTGGCACAAAGTTAAAATAACTCTGTTTGTACTGGAACATGAGAAGAATTTAACTTGTACTCAAAAACATACATGCAAGCAAGGAATATCAATACATGTAAGAGTGTAAGAAAATATATTTATTAAATTCCATGGCAATACTATGGTAACATTGTTAAATACATGCGTATTTTTAGACACCCAAGCAGTACAACAGGAGTTACAACAGCCAAGCAAACTAGGTATCTAGGTAAAATTGGTATCTTAGTTTTAGGTTAGTCTTAAATGTCATCTGCCATCCTACAATATTATTTTCCCAACATGATCCCACACTTCCTTTTTCAAGCATGCATTTGTTTAACTGCTTAGCTAAAAAATCTTCATGTTGATAAACTGTGTTGAATCAGTATTTTACTTGGTATGCTATAACTTCATTAAAGTGCCTTGTGATGATTTTGCTTAAATTGTGAAATTTGGATTTGGAAGCTAGAAAACTTCAGCATCATTTAGCAACAGAAATATCTTAAATGACTGACTAGATTTAGTGTGTTAGAAAGACTACTTTGTCAGCTTGATTTATTGATTTATTCTCAGAATTAATTTCTATAGATGACTTTCAAACTGGTAAACAATGTTTTCACTAGTACTAAACAGAAGTCCATTAAAACATTTTTAAAAACACAACATAAACCCATCTCTAAACAAATTATTTATGCTGTAAAAAATATGGTATAAAAAGAACTAAAAAAATTGAACCTGTTCACAGTATGTATTTTAAAAACTACAGCATTATAATACAGCATTTTTTTTCAGGTAACCTGTATGACTCCATCAACTCTGCTGTTTTGTGCACCACAACAGGACCAAAGTTTAAATTACTGTCACCTTCGAGTAGTATTTCAGACATGAGTTGATTTGGTTATCTTCTTTTTTTGCTATCCCATGCTTTACATACTTTTCTGACATGCTGTGAAATGTCACTTCATCCTATGCCACTCCTCAATTACATTAAGGAAACACTGACAAAGTGATGTTCAAGGATCTTTTTTTTATTGTATTAGTATTAAAGTGTGAGACCTTGCCAGTTTCTATTTTATGTTGCCCCACTTGAGTTTTTTCTTTTTTGAATTCTTCTCAGCTCAAGTAATGAAAATGAGAACATTTCGTTTTCTGCTTTGTCCCTGGCTAAGTTTTACTTACTATATTTTGCACAACATGAGACCAAACGAGTTGCAAAGGCATGGAACTCTCCTGTGGAAGCTGTGCATACACTTCCACTGGAACTTCCTTTCATTTAACAACATCTGAAGAGAAGATTTGGGACTGTTCAAAAAGCTACCTAGAGATTATATTGGGTATCACATTGAAAAATAAGGGTGTCATCTGCTCTGCTGTACCACTGAGTCACCTGATGCAAAGCCAGGGTGAGACTGGGGACGATTTAACCCCTCACTAATGCAACTCTGTGCCATTAGACCAGCTCACCCACACGGGGATGCTGAGCTCCTGCCCGCTGAAATACAGTTCTTCTGATAGAAGTTTTTGTGGGGAAAAAGTATTGTCACGCACTGTGGGACAACTTTTAAAGTTACAGAAACCCCTGCCAATATCATCTGAGGTCTGTTTGCATAACATGCAAAAAGAAAACAAACACTGGCTATCTTAGAAACACTGGGGAAAATCCAGAATTATATAAATGGGAGAGAAGAGTAAATAAAATTGTTATGGAATAAACTGGTTTCCAGCTTCTAAGGAGATATTTAAAAAATTAAGGCAGGCTTAAACATAAGGAAATTAGTTTTTAAACACTCCAACACTTCTGAATCCATTTCTGGCATATGGGGTCTGGGACTGTTTTGTTTCCAGGCTTGCTAAAAAAAAGGCAAAAGAAAAGCCAACAAATCCTGTTAACTGCTGACAGTGTCTCTGAGCATCAGCCACACATGGCACCACTTAATGCACTGCAGCACAAACTCCATGTAGTGTGTTCAAAAGAGTGGAGATGGCAGCTGTTTCCTCCAGACAAAACTGCATCTCAGAAGGCATATACTCAAGTATAAGGCTCCGAAAAAATTGCTTTGGAAATTGCGAGCCAACTTCTGCAATATGCATCTAGGTACATAATGTACGCACATATGTGTACAAGGGGTTAGGAGTCTTCTTAGTGTTAAAAATATTAATGTCATTTGCACTGCAGACTTCATAAAAGTCTGCGGTGGAACAGAAGATGCTATTTAAATGGGAAGCTCTTGATAGATTTATGCTAAGTCGTGCCTTGCTAGCAATCTGATTCTTTAAATGTAACATTTTTCTATGTATTTTAAATTCTTCTGCTATATTTCTATCTACTTGTAGGTGTACAAATATTCTATTTACAAAGCAATCTTTGTCTAAAAGCAGAGCACACAAATTCTTGTCTCACTTTCAAGGGTGATGTCTAAACATCATGTCCAATTCATGTCCAATTCATCCAATTGTCTTCATTTCTGCAGGAAACACTGCAGCTCTAAGCTCTACCCAGCTGAATACGTCAAAAAAAGGCGGGGAAAAAAAAAAGGGTGCAACATAAGCCTTCCTCTTCAGAGCATCCTGAAACTCAAGGTCAGCAAAAGTTTGCTGCTGCTGTGCTCCCAGCAAAGGAAAGCTCTGGTCCCCAACATAAAACATAGATGAAGAAACGTGGCACATTTGCCAATTGTCTCCTAACAGACAATACAGCTACTGGTTCCCTTTGGAAATGGTTTACCCATGGAAGCAGCAACTACACAGAATAAAGGTAGTTACTGCAGCAAACATCAGTCACTAGGTCCTAAGTCTCTATGCAGCTACTGCATAGGGAAGGTAATTCACTGCCTGCCTGTGATACTAGCTTACTATTTTGTTGATACATTAACTAGTAGTTCTGTGAGGTATATCACATGGAGATCTACCATCCCAAAATTTAACACACAAAACCAATATCCCAGATCCCCTACATGTCAGAACAACAAAAATAATGCATAATGTCAAATGGGAGTGCACAATGTTACATCAAACATGACCAATGCTCCATGCATACAGTGAACAGTACAAAACCCATTACAAACACCAAAATGTCACATATGACAGTCATGGCTCAAAAATAAAAAGCAGCATTGCTGATGATTTGCTTCAGAAAGCAATTGCTTGGCATGAACACCCTACATCTCTGACCACTGATCCATCTGGAGGACTGAAGCACTGAATTAGCAGTAACAGTGTTTCGGAGACAACACCACTCCTGGAAGTTGGGGTTTGTTTTGTTTTTTAAAAAGCTGAACTTTCTAGTCTTCTAGAAAAAAAGCATAAAAAGCTAAAAGAACTAAAACAAAACAGATACTCAGTAAGAGACTAAGATCTTTCAGAAAATTATAGTTAGAAAATGCAATACTTTTAGTTTTCTAAGACATTTTTCAGAAACAATTTTACTGAAGAGGCTCATCAGGAAGCCCGAAGGCACTAACACAAGGAGGCTGATCCCCTCTGAAGCCCAAAGGTTTAGTTTTAAAAATGTTAGCAATTCATTTAGAGGCTAAACAGCACCATACTTCCAAAGTTAATCTGGTATGAAGACATTCATAAGCATGCCTCACTGTTTTAACATGGCACTTGGGCTCAGAAAGCAAGTCCATTGCATAACAGTCCTTGTCACTTATTCTTTCTGCTCCATGCATCTAGGGGTGTCTTCACATTATCACTAAATTAGCATACAATCTCTCACTACAGATCTGGTATTTGGATTTGCTGCTGAAGATTTAAGAGAAGTATTTGCAAGGAGTCTTCACTGGCAGCACTGAATAGACTCAAAGGAAACCAAAGAACTGAAGCAGCTGAGCTTTCAAGTGCTGGAATGAAAACTGCTTACTGGTTCATAATTACTGAGCTACATTTACTGCACAAGCCTGTGTCTTTCCCCCATTTGTCCCACTCTTCTGCCACTGATACAAGATGATGTGTACGGTAAGCCATTGCTATTAGGATCCTTCTGCCCTACATCCTAAAGTCCAAGCAACAGTCAAACAGAATGTATAGTCTAAGTGTTTTTTTTAAAAGTGAAGGATAATTAGATGACAGTGCTTCGATAACATCAAGGCAGACCCCATATTTGTGGACCTTTCCCCTACCTAATCACTAAGAAATGACGCTATTTAAAATGCTGTTGCCTTTACTGAATAGGAAGAGCAGCACAAAGGAAAACCTGAGTGTGTCATGCCTGTGTTTATGTAATTCATTGTGGAAGCACTATGAAAGGTATTAGGGTGCTCAGTGCGAGCTCTGTGCGTTATCTGTTGCTTCTGTAGCTTCCAGTCTGCCAAATTAAAAATTACTAGTACTCTCAAACCTCAGTTTGGTTTTGTTTCTTGCAATACACAGCCACATAAAAGCACACTTACTCTTCATGATTACCTGTTTCGCTACAGAGGAGGGTTTTTGTCTGGATCATCACACAACACCAACTGCTCCTCTGCACTGAGAAACTGCTACATAAAAACTCCAAACCACTACTCAGAAACTCTGTCTGTGACATCTTCTGCTTTCAGTTAAAAGCACATGGCAGCACAATCTAAAATTCCTCTTCAGAGATAAACATATTAAGTCAAATCTGCACTAGTGAAGAGAAATCTGCTCTAACAGGTATACTGTGAGAAAGGGTTGTTACTATTAGGATTTAGCTACTTCCCAGCTAACAAGCACAAAGGGCAGAACTGCTTCCTTTTTTTGTCTTCTGCATAATAGGCAGTAATGGATTAAGCATGAAATTTCCTTGTGGTGGTGTTTGGTAAAAGATGGGCAACAGCTCTTTGTACTCCCTGTCTGTCTTTTCTGCTAATTCCAAGATTCAACCTCAGAAGCAGAATCCTATCTTCACTTTCTGTTCTTTCAGACACACCTTACACTGTGCCAGGTCTGCATACAGATCTATTTTTACTGTCTTCACAGTTTACTCTTTCAGGAGGCATACACTGGCAGTTATTACTGAAGATGATTTGGATGCTATTAGTGCTTTGCCTTTCTGTGAGTTTTGAAATCCCTCCGTATTTTCAGTCTGTGGAGATCGCAGAAACATACCAACATCTGAAACTGCATCATCTGTCACTGCATCATTTGTTGCTGCGATTAACCTAATGCTTGGCTGACAGCCAGATCACATGGTTTGGAGACCCAATGTCTGCCAAGCCAGCCATTATCCTTGTCTGCTCTCACACCTTTACACCTAGCAGCTTAGCCAATTGGAACTCTTTATCTGTTTTGGACTCATGTTTAGAGAACCACTCTCCCATCTTATTTATTCAAAAACCCAGGAAGTAGCTAAGCAAATTGAAATCTAAAAAAAAAAACCAACTTGGAACTTGGTTAGGACCTTAAGGATGCCCTTTTTGATCAAGCTCTTTAATATCTGACTTCTCATCATGTTTTACAGTAAGGAACAGGTAGGTTAGAAAGCACTTTATCCCGTAAGCTAGTGAAATTCACGTGTGCCACATTCTGAAGTTTACATAGTGAAATATTACAATTACAGCTGCCCAGAGATATGTCTATGAAAAGAAGCATTTTCAAAGACGATTGTTCTGAACACTCCTTTAAGCACACAAAGGTACATTGTTTAATCTTTCTTTGCATCACATGTCTGGCAAAGGAGAGGTAGAATTAGTGGCATCAAAACCTCCTTGGGTTTCTCTCTGCCACTAGAGAAATCCCACCTTGTACTCCTAGGTGAGATTTGTAGAGAAGGTCCTGTTGGGTAGATACTGGAGAACAGACAGGCAGCAGGTGGCAAAGCGGATACAAGTAAAGACCATCAAAAGAGCAATTTATTCTCAAGGACTTAGTACTACTACCTCTAATTTCACATGCCAAACTGCTTGAACAGCTACTATTAGTAGAAAGAGATATCCCCATAGTTTACATTACTGTATAGTGCAAAGACTGCTAAACACTGAGGGCAAATGGAGTACTGTACCACTTTGAAGCAGGAGATCCAGAGCTGAAGCTATGAAATTCAAAATGCATTAGTGCAATATATTAGGAGAGACTAATAGAGTATTCTAAGTTGTTTTTTGTTTGGTTTGGGTGTTTTTGTGGGTTTTTGTTTGCTTGCTTTTAAAAAAAAAAACAAAAACCAACAAACCAAACCTTTTAATCCTTATGCAGTTCTTGTTGAGGTTTAAATCAGTGTTACACATTTTGCCCCAAGTTTGTACCCCTGAGTCAAACACTGAATAAACATTGTACAGTAGGTACAGAAACTAGTGTCTAGTAAAAAGCAACAGATTTGAATGGCCATTGCTTCAAAAGTGTTAAACAGCAACAATACCCTTCTGTTTGGGAGAAGGAAAAAAAAGAAAAGCAAGCTTTTCCTGTAGTTTTTCACTACATAAAAGATCTCAATATTTTCCAACCACATTGTTTCCATGTGTTAGGTTAAGGTTTGTGAAAAATGAAACCTTCAGTGAGGAAAACAGTTGTGGCTGCATCACTTCCATATGCACAGCTGAAAACAACTACAACAAAGCAAAGCGATTCTTCCAAGTTATAAGTTTTGTGAGACTGTATTTATCTTGGAGCACTATGGGAAGGTAGACAGAGTTTGCTGACTACAACAATCAGGAGCTCTAAACTCGGTATCCCTTATTTCCAACATATTTTACTAGAGTAATAATTAAAATTGCTATAATTTTGGCCTCTCAGCCTCTATTAAGATGGAATATAAACACTTTTGCTAACTTAAATATGGTAACATTCAGCTCATTAGAACCTCTGCTGTCTCCAAGAATAATTCATGCCTTTTGCACTTTCCTTCTTCCTTTCTTTACAATATCAGGAATAAGAGCTTATTTAGAAGGCAGATTCAGGTGCAATGAGGACTGACTCTTAATCGTTTGCTTTGTTTTGAAAAAAGTGTGTAAAGGACCACCCTGTGTTGCTGGGTTTGGGAGAGTCTTCATCATCTTTTGGGGGAAGCAGAAACTGTCGGGAATTAATGGAGCATGGGCTCCCAAAAGATGCATTTTCATTGTTGCTTTCAGTTGATCCAGGGGAGTCTGGAGTGTCCATGTTCCAGGCATTTGTGTTTGCTTGAGGTCTGTAACCTGCAGTTTTGCCCAATTCTTCCTCTGAGGGTGAGTGACTCTCTATTTTCAGAGCACTGACTGGCAGCTGCATTTGTGGCTTATAGCCTGCTGTAGTCACTAAGTCTATTTCTGGCTCCTCTTCTGGTTTAATCTGAGGCTGATACATAGACTGAATGTCAATGTAAACCACCTGAGATGACCCCACAGGTTCATCCATAGGGAGATTTGCGATCTCTTCTTCAATGATAGGGGGGCAGTAGGACACAACTACATGGTTTTCCATTTCTGAGTCAGAACCATCTTCAGTCACAGTGGTGTCTGCTGCTGGGGATATCATATCTGTGTCTTCAATCTTGGGAGCTGCAGACTGTGTTTCCACCACTTCAACACTATTGGGGGTGCATGGGTTCATTTCCAGTGTTTTAAGTGTCTTATTCCCCTGAAGCAAGAAAAAGAAGGAGGACTGACTAAGCCAGAAGACCTGGAAATCCTGAAGGCTGCAAGTTTCCTAAATTAAACCACTATGTTGGCTTGTGGCTTGGCGTTAGTAAAACATTTAAAAAAATCGTTTAATTCTTCTATCCTGGCTCATCACATATTCATGTTAACATTCAAAGTATTTTAGACAACTTAAAAAGACTTCAGGCATCGCAGTAAGTATTTGAAAATCCTTTCACCAAATCTCAGCTTTGTATAACCCATTGCAGAAGGTTAAACACCCAGTTCCAGCCAGGAGGCTGGGGATATGGTATGTACACTTACTTCTCACTTTCTACTTCTCCTAACGCTATGGCAAAGATGAGTACATTACTCCCACATCATTATAATGTACTTACACTCCTCATTAGTGTGGGAAGAGAGAAGCACATTAACAACAAAAAAGATCTAGAGGGCATCTAGCAAATGTTACCCAGTAACTTGTCCTGTTACACCCTGCCACAGGTTTTTTTCTACAACTGGAGCAGAAGACTCGAAGTTTGGAAAAGATTTTTTACTCCCACTACCTTTCAGAAGTTTAAAATACTAAATTAAAATGAGGGTTACCTCACAGATGTTCTTCTGAAACTGCAGCGCCTTACTGTTCTCAGGATTTGGGATCTCTGGATAAAATGTTTCTTTAATCCTTTAAAGAAGAAAACAAACTTTTAAAAGTTACCAAGCCCTTAAACAGATTGCAAATACACAAAAGAAGTCAGGGTATTTCCCTTAAATTCAGAATACTGAAGACACACCGCACAAAGATTGTGCTACACTACTGTGTTACACTTTCACAGAGTGTTTAATGGAAAAAACACCAATTTTTTTTTATTTTTCTTTTTATATTGAGGAACTTGATATGCCACATTTACAAAAAAGTTGGAAGATGGGACTGCTACCTAAGTGTTTGTGCATGGCTCACAAATTATAGGATTTCACCAACTAATTTCCATTTGGGAACTATAAATAAACGGTGCTCACCAAGAGACCCGCTCTTGCAAAACATTTTTGCACTCCTCACTCTGTCCTCTCTCCAACTCAGTTTCTCCCTCACCTTCTACAATGTGGTTTTACCACCTACCTTTAAACATAGCCCACTGACATATTTGGGTACTTGGAGAAAACAAAGAGTAACTAAAACAATGGAACACTCTAGCACTAAAACAGACACTTTCAGGCAAAGATGAGAACTGAATGTGGGCATTTACCATTCCCTCTTTCGGTAGCAAAAGATGCTGGCCACCACTCCAAGCACCATGACTACTGCCACGGGGACGAGAATTGCAATGATTAATCCTACAGCTGGGGGATGAAAAAGAAAAGACAGTAAATATGTATCCAAAGTTACCAACAAGTTTTATGCCTTTTTTCTACAATTCCCATAGATTAGAGACCATTTCACTAAACTCATATAATGGTGGTCTGCCAACAGTGATGTATACCATATGCTTACCCTTTGCTGGAAGGACAAAAGCACATCCTAAAGCAGAGCTGATTCAGTGATAACTACAAGAATCAACAGGTACTTCTGTCTGCTTACTTGTGAAATGCTTCACATACTAGGCAAGACTGATCGCCACTGTAATTCTGTTCTCAGTAAGCACTGGAATTGAACTTTCAGGTTAGCTTAATTGGCCAACTATCTAGTAATGGCTCTTGGTATAAGCTAATAACTTATTGCACAAACTGTACTGGCTTTTATATGGTGTACAGTGCTTCTAACTTCCAGGGTTTAGCTCCAATACGTTCCCACTGCCTTTCTCCATCGATGCTAAGTGCCTTAAGTTGGATTTTTCCTGTATTTCAGTTGCACTCCAGTGTTTACTTTTTTATATAAAATACCTTCTCTCTGTTTTTGTTTGTCTGTTGTTGGGTTTTTTGTGTGGCTGTTTTTTTTTTTCATTCTTCAAAGTCAATCTTTCTTTTTCTAACTGTTGTTCTGAGTTTGTTTCTGTCAGGGGATCGATAAAACTGAATTCAAAGCAGAAAAGCATCTGTTTATAATTCTGAACTGGTAAATATGTCCACAATGTCCTTCTTTCTTCCCACCATATACTAGCAGATATTAATCATGGGAAACCTGACAAAAACAACTAGCTGCTTGAGAAGACTAATTTCAGGCTCCACTATATTTAGTAGTAGTTTAGAATCACAGAACCACAGAATGTTAGGAGTTGGAAGGGACCTTGAAAGATCACCCAGTCCAACCCCCCTGCCACAGCAGGATTCCCTAGACCAGGTCACACAAAAGTGCACCCAGACAGGTTTTGAGTATCTCCAGAGAAGGAGACTCCACAACCTCTCTGGGCAGTCTGTTCCAGTCCTTTGGCACCCACACTGGGAAAAAATTTCTTCGTGTATTCACAAAGAACCTCCTATGCTTTAGCTTACAATCATTGCCCTTTGTCAAAGCCTTGTCCAACTGGACTCCATCCCATTGACCACAAATCTCTGACTTCTGTCCTTCAACCACTTCACAACCCACCTTACTACCCAATCAGCCAGACCCCACTTGCTCAGTTTAGCTGCAAGCATACTGTGGGAGATACTGTCACTGAGCTGTTGGAGAGCAGTGAAGGGGAAAGGGATCTGGGTGGGGGTCCTAGTGGATGGAAGGATGACCATGAGCCAGGAGTGTGCTCTTGTGGCGAGGAGGGCCAATGGGATTCTGGGGTGTATTAGAAGGGGTGTGGTTAGTAGGTCAAGAGAGGTTCTTCTTCCTCTTTACTCTCCCCTGGTGAGGCCACATCTGGAATATTGTATCCAGCTCTGTGTCCCTCACTTTAAGAAGGATAGGGCACTGCTGGAAAGAGTCCAGTGCAGAGCCACAAAGATGATGAATGGGCTGGAACATCTTCCTTATGAGGAAAGACTGAGGGAGCTGGGTGTCTTTAGCTTGGAGTAGAGGAGACTAAGGGTGACTTCATTTATGTTTATAAAAATGTGTAAGGGTGCATGTCAGGAGGATGGGGTCAGGCTCTTCTCAGTGATCTTCTTCCAGTGACAGGACGAGGGACAATGGCTGTAAGTTGAAGCATAGGAAGTTCTGTGTAAATACAAGAAAACATTTTTCCCAGTTCAGGTGCCAGAGCACTGGAACAGACTGCCCAGAGAGGTTGTGGAGTCTCCCTCTCTGGAGACATTGAAAACATGTTTGGACGCGCTTCTGTGTGACATGGTCGAGGGAATCCTGCTGTGGCAGGGGGGTCGGACTAGATGATCTTTCGAGGTCCCTTTCAACTCCTAATATTCTGTGATTCTGTGTGATTCTGTGAAATCAAGATGAACCACATCCACTGCTCTACCATCATCTATCCACCTGGTTATGTCCTCATCAAAGGCTATCAGGTTGGTCAAACATAACTTCCCCTTGTTAAACCCATGCTGACTGCTCCTAATGACCCCCTTAAGCCTCGATACGCCTAGAGACAGAGTCAAGGATAAAGTGTTCCATCACCTTTCCAGGGATGGAGGTGAGGCTGACCGGTCTATAGTTACCCAGCTCCTCCTTTTTGCCCTTTTTGAAGACTGGAGTGACATTTGCCTTCTGCCAAATCCCCAGGCACCTCTCCTGCTCTCCAGGACTTACTGAAGATGATGGAGAGAGCCCTGGCAATGACTTCTGCCAGCCCCCTCAACACCCGTGGGTGCATCCCATCAGTTCCCATGGATTTATGGATGACCAGATGGCTTAACTTCTCCCTAACCCAGTCCTCCTCAACTAAGGAAAACTCCTCCATTATCCTAACATCATCTCACGTTCATTACCATGAACTACAATGTAGCTGTACTAGGAAGGGATCCTCTCCCCACCTGGAGTTGTACTAATTTTTGTATTTAAGAATAATCAACTAAACAAATGAAAAACTTGGACTGTAGACCCAAACTACCTAGGGGGACCACAAAAACCCCCCAGATAAGTTCAGCTTTGTAAACGTTGTACAGCCCTTGTGCTGAAGACTTTGAATGAACAGGGTTATTCAACTTACAGTCCTCCTTTGTCACCACATAGAGGCTGTTTGGAGGGCTCAATCCACCAGCAGTGTAGGCTTGCAGGTCCAATTGATAACTTGTTTTGCCTTGAAGATCAAGTATTTTCAAAGACTTCTTTGTCAAGTCAGTGATATTCTTAACTTTAAGTTCTGGATTCCCTGTTTGTTCGGAAGCAGCATGAAAAACGTAACTTTGTAAAAAAGGATTCATAAATACAGCCTCAGCTTTAGCAAGACTTTCCTGAAGTCAACATATGAAAACTGAAGAATAGTTTGTGTAAAAGAAAACTGAAATAATGAATCCTAGCAATGCAGTGTGATTAAACAGCACCAAACAACATGAACCATAGAATCATGGAATCATCAGGTTTGGAAAGGACCTTCAAGATCACCAAGTCCAACCAAAAGTCCTGCACTACCGTTATCTCTAAACTATCCCCCAAAGTGCCACATCTACCTGTTTTTTGAAAACCTCCAGGGATGGTGACTCCACCACTTCCCTGGGCAGCCCATTCCAATACCACAACACTATTTTGGTGAAGAAATTTCTCCTCATACCTTATCTAAATGTTCCCTGGCACAACTTGAACCCATTCCCTCTAGCCTTACTGCTAGTCACAAGGGAAAAGAGGCCAACACTCACTTCTTTACAACCTCCTTTCAGGTAACTGGAGAGAGCGATAAGGTCTCCCCTCAGCCTCCTCTGCTCCAGGCTAAACAGCCCCAGCTCCCTGAGCCTCTCCTCATAAGGCCTACTCTCCAGACCCCTGATCAGCCTAGTTGCCCTTCTCTGCACCCTCTCAAGCATGTCAATGTCCTTCCCATAATGTGGTACCCAAAACTGCACACAGTACTCAAGGTGTGGCCTCACCAGTGCCGAGTACAGTGGCAAGATCACCTCCCTGCTCCTGCTGGTCACACTATTCCTGATACAAGCCAGGATGCCGTTGGCCTTCTTGGCCACCTGGGCACACTGCTGGGCCATGTTCCGCCAGGTGTCAATCAACACCCCCAGATCCTTCTCTGCTGGGCAGCTCTCCAGCCACTCCTCACAAAGCCTGTGGCGCTATGGGGGATTATTGTGACCAAAATGCAGGACTCAACATTTGGCCTTATTAAAACTCATACAATTGGTCTTTGCCCATTGATTGAGCCTGTCTAGGTCCCTCTGCAGAGCTTCCCTGCGCTCAAGCAGTTTTGTTGCTGCCGATCAGCTTCAGTTTCTTGCACTCCTGCTTATCCTCTTATGTTAATTTGAGTCAGGCTTCAGTTCTGTACAGAGATGTCCTTACAAGATGGGCACTGGAGGAATATATTCAATTAAACATAGCCATGCAAACTCCCTCATGCCTCACCTACCAAGGGTATCTGTACACAGGGCAGTGTGTCACATTGCCACTTAGTCACTGCATAGCTTTATGGCCTCAATAAACCGGGGTTTTCTCTGACTTTTCCATTATATTAAAAACTATCTGTGCTAATCACACAAGGAGCTGATTATCTCAAATGCCTTTGTCATATATCAGAGGCAAATTATGTCAGTGAGTAATCCAACTGAAATATGATTAAAGCATTTTTTTTTAAAAGTGGAATTAAACTACTGAGGGAAAAAAAAGCCTAAACAAGGAAGTCAAAATATATAGATTTTATTTACCTGATTCTAAAAGCCTAGGTTTTAAAGCATCTTTTTCACCTTTTGCAAAGGAAAGCCGATATCCCTCTAAAAACCCCTGACAGTCTTCAATAGGAATATCTTCCCATTTTACCAATATAGAATCTGAAGAAGTTTCTTCTACAGTAAAATTGGGTGCACGTTTTGGAGCTGTAGGGAGAATTACAAAGGAAAAAGCTATTAAGAAACCACGTTATCACTAAACGCTGAATCCATGTAAATGTTTCATCAGTTTTATTTCAGGGCTAGCATTTTCATTTTTTTCCTGCATACTTTTCCCTCACTGTCAAGAATATGTGAAAGGACTTATCAGATGATAACACAAAAATAAAAGTATGTCAGTCTTATTGTTATTCATTACTGCAGTTCTAACAGAAGCTGAAAGAAAATCTCTCCTTGGGCTGCCTTTTTACAGACCCACACATGTAAATACTCTTCTTCCTGTAACAGACCCAAATGATTGCACAAATGTTCAGAGCATTCAAATTATTTAGCTTTTAAAGGCTTTAACTGTCTGATTTCACAGCTTGTCTTAAAATTAAACAAACTCTACATTCCTATTATGGAAGCCTATCTTAGCTTAAAAGAACTACTCTTAGAAGGCACCACAAGTATTTATTCAAATACCTGTACCACACTGAAAGTGTTACAGCAGACATTGGGCAGTCATGTGCATCAGGACTTAGTCTGACATTTCAAAGAATCACAGAATCATTACGGTTAGAAAGGACCCTCAAGATCACCTACTCCAACCGACAGCCCTACACTACTCTTATCCCTAAATCATCCCCTGAAGAAACACATCCATCCGCTTCTTAAAA
>VWZX01007209.1:7208-31805 GCA_013399015.1 Galbula dea
GGGGGGTTGTGACTCTCCCGGGACGGTTCTGCGGCCGCACCGGGAGGTCAGTCGCTGGCTCGTTCCCTCACCTCTTCCCAAAGAGGCGCCGTCTCCTCCCGGGCCGGGCCCGGCCCCCGGGGCTGAGCGGGGGCAGAACTGGGCTGGGGCCTCTGCCGCCTCCTCCGGGCTCGCCAGCAGCGGCGGCGGCGGGGGCTCGGCGGGCTGAGGGCGCCTCGTCGCGCAGGAAGATCACCTTTCCCTCTGGTTTTTAGTTTTGTGGGTTTGTTTGTTTTTTCCCCTCCGTCCCTCCCTCCCCTTCTCGGCAGCAGCAGCCGCTGATCGTCTCCGGAGCCTCGCGGAGTCGTTGCCCAGGATGAATCTCCTGCGCTTCCTCAAGCGTCGGTACCCCGGAGCGGAGACGCGGCCGTGCGGGATGGGATTGTACCAGGTACCGCAGCTTAGCCTTATCCTCGTCGTTATCCGTCCAGGGGGCGCGGGCGAGAGCCTCCGCAGCTGCCTCCCGTCGGTCCCGCGGCGCCGGCGGGGACCGCACCGACCTCTCTGGGCTCGGCGCTGGCTCGAGCATGGCCCCGCTCAGGGCTGCAGCCGGGCCCGGGAGGGAACCGGTCAGATAGGTGTCACAAGGGCCTTTTCGGAGACTGTTTCAGCTTCTTTTTCTGCTTGCCGTCGGACTGTCATTTCTGACTAGGCTTTGCCACCCCTCCCTCCCCCCTTCTCAGGGCCATCTGGTGCCCCTCGCGCTTTGTAATTGCCTGAAATACCTACTTAAAGACCGGAGATGTTGCGTAATGGGCTCGGCTGGTGGGTGCCGAGCTGTGCTTCTCCAGCGTCCCTGTTGGCCTTGGGTCAGTAACTCCTCGAGGCTTTTTCTCCCCTCACTGAAACTTCTGCTTAAAGTTGAGAGTAACTGTAGGCATGATGAATAATATAGAATCGCTCTTTGCTGTTTCCTACTTCTCCTTAACCCTCTGGGGAGCAGTGAGGGAAGGAACTGGGCTCAGCTCTGGGTGGAACTGCTGCTTCCCAGCTCCCTCACCCTCGCACTGCTGTCCCACTCCCAGCATGGGCTGGAGGAGCAGAGGCTTTTCAGAGCCTCAGAGGCTTTGAACTCCCCTGGGGGGTACCGTTGCTCTCCGTGGCAGAGGGAATCCCTGTGAGCGCTGAGGGATCTGCTCCTGCAGAGCCAGCCCCAGGCCGGGGGCTCTGATAGTCGCTGGCTCCTTCTGGAAATGGGGATGGCATTTCAGGCTGTGCCACTGTCGGGGGCTCCTGAAGTCACAGGCGATTTGTCAGCACGCCCTGCAGGGTCTGTGCTTGGCTCCGTGGCAGAAGAGCTGCTCTTGGAGTCCAAGCTGAGGACGCGTGCTCCTGCCTGAAACCCTTCTGTTTTCTGTGGCATCTAGACAGCTCGTGTCACGTCACGCTGTAGAGAAAGCCTCAGACACGACTGTGGGGAGCAACAGCAACTTGAAACAGTGAATTTACATCTGTAAAGGCGTGTGGGAGCGTTCGGGCACAAGGCACCTTGTGATCACTGGGAGGAGGAGGAAGCTTCCCATGGGGGCTGTGCCAGCGCCGCTTGCTCCAGGGATCGGCGCTGCTCGGAGTGGGTTGCTGGGATGCAGGAGTTTGTCCTCCCTTGCTCGAGGATCGTAATTCATGCTCATCAGGGGTGGAGAGGTGCGAGGAGGGAAGAGGACAAAAGGCTGGAGGTGTGAGTAATGTGGCTGTGGTATGTGGGGGGTGGCTTCCCAAAGGCTTGCCTCCCCTGTCACGGCACAGGGAAGCTTTCCGAAGGGCTGGGGCATGGCTCAGTGTCTCTTGGAGGTGACAGAGGTTCGTGGTGCTCCCACAGTTGTGCTTCTTCAAAGAGGAAGTTAATTTCGAAGTAAATCACTGTGTTCAGCTCCTTCCAGTGGAGCTGCATCTCCTGTGGAGGAGGAGGAGGAGGGAGCAGAGGAAGTGCTGGCAGGAGGTTCTGGGGCTGTCAGGCTGCTGCCTCCCCTCTTCCCTGCTCCTCTGTCCTCTCTGCGTGGAGGAGGCAGAACAACTCCTCAGAAAGATGCCTCAGAGACCTCCTGTGGCTTCCTGGGGGTGGGTATCTGGGGTAGGGAGTTAGGGGCATCTCCCTTATAGAGCCAAGAGCCCGAGGAGCTCTGGGAGCTGTTCTTTAACACCCTGTGCAGTTTCTCTCCTCCTGCTGCCTTCCTTGCCTGTGGCTTTTGTTTCAGTCCAGATTTGGGGGCGAGTCCTTGCTCTGCCTGTGCCAGCCTCGGGGTTGTTGCTGGTTTGGACACACCAGGATGCAGAGTCCTTCCAGAGGGAGCATCTTGGTGTGGCCAGGGTGGAGCAGATCCCTCCTGGGTCCCATCCTGCCAGAGGGGGTGAGCAGTGCTGTGCTGTCCCCGAGCCAGTGAGCCCTGCTGTGGGACTGGGACCAGGACAGGGTTTGGGAGCAGGGTGGGGCTAAGGTGGGAGCGAGCTCAGGCTGCCTGGGGCTGTTGCTGTAGCTGGTGCTGTTCCTTCCAGCAGAGCACTGCTTGTAAGTGCTGTTTTGTTAGAAAAGCTTTGGTCCAGTGTGTGGCTGGGAGAGGCTGGGCTCAGGCCCTGGCTGGGCTGAGAGGAGCTCAGCTCCTCCTGCAGTTGTCCTGTTTCCCAGTAAAGGCTCTGAGAGGCTGCTCCATCCCAAGGGGAGGTTGCACTGGATGAAGTCCACCCTGTCTGTCTGTGGTGCCAGTTAGTGCTCAGGCTCTGGCTCAGGGCCTCCTCTTGCCCTTTTCCCTCCAAATCCCCCTGGTTTTTTACTTTCCCTTTGCTGTTGTCTGTGTGGTGCACATCCTGAGCTGGAAGTGGTGCTGTTTAGGGGAGTGAAGTCCCCCAGCAGTGCCCTGGTGCAGCAGGGGAGGGTAACAGGCAGAGTTTGTCCTGAAGGGATGTCTGGAGCTTGGCCTTTATTGATTCCCTTGAAGCAGAGTGAGACTCTTGTGCTGTGGAGAGGTTCAGCCAAGAGTGAAGAACGGGTGGGAGCTCCTCTGTGTGGGTGCCAGCCTTTCCTGGAAGGGAGAATTTGGACTGGAAAAAGGGTGCAGCACCCCCCAGGGAGAGCTGTTTGGTGCTGGCAGCACACTGCCCACCTCCCTCACGCCAGCTGAGGTGGGCACAGTCCCTCTGTGCCTCAGTTTCCCCAGTCTAAACCATCACCTCGTGAGTTGCACGGAGTCATGGGTCTGGAGGGGCCCTCCCCGAGGGGCAGGAGGGGCACAGGGGCTCTCCCCTTGGTGTGGTGAGGGGCACTGGCAGCCCATCCTCCTCCAGCACCGCTGCTGCTGTGGGATCTGGAGGAAGCCAGTGGTCAGCCTGCACCCCCTGCCCCCATCCCAGCTCCTGTGGCCCTGCTGCAGGCACAGCTAGCTGGGGAAGGCTGGGAGTGCTGAGCAAAACAAAAAGTCATGCAGCCTCTAATAGAGACCAGATGTCTTGGGGAGGCTTCAGCCTGGCCTCCTGGTTGTTTGCCAGGGCTAATATTTCTTATTCAAGTCAGGCAGGAGCAAGGCTTTTCTGTGTTCTCCTGTGAAGCCACAGCTCTGTTCCCATCCATCTCCCCCTGCTTTTGTCCCTTCCCCAGGCTCCCTGCACTGGCACGTGGCTCCATGCCTGGGGCTCTCCCTGCTCTTGGGGCTTCCCTCTGTTTCCTATTTACTCCCTGACTTAGGGTGAGACTTGGCCCCTGGTGGCTGTGGGTGGAGGATGAGCCAGCTGAGTTCAGCTCAGCCGGTGTTCCAGCCAGGATTGCTTCACCCTCTGCAGCTGATGGGGGTTCTGAACCCACTGAGAGCAGTGGTGTGGAGTTAGGGGAGCTCTGAGAGGTGAAATCCTGCGTGGGGATGCACGGGGAGAGGGGCAGGAGCTGGGGAGGGAATTCCCTCCCTGGGGTTTTGGAAGAGGTGTCCTTGGCAGTGCTGGGATGGCACTGGTGGAGGTGGCTCTCTGGGGCTGGGGAGGGCAGTGCCTGGATTTCCCAGCCCTGCTGGCAGTGCTGAGGTTCCTCTGCAGGACTGGGGGTGGATTTGTCTTGTGCAGCTCCTTAATCCAAGTGTAACCCACTCAGCAGTTGCCAGCTCTGGCTGCAGATCCTCTCTGGGTCCCCTGCAGGCCTCGCTGGCTGCTGAAGGTGGCAGAGGGACTGGGGAGCTCGGGCTGGTGGAGAGAGCAGCTCTGCTGAGTGACAGTCAGCAGGACACCTGCATGAGGTCAGGTCAGACCCAGCCTCTGCTGCAGACACGGAGGAGGTTTTGTGTCTGGAATTGCACCAGGCTTCGGGAGGAAGGGAGGTTTAGCAGGGTCCTGGCTGCTTTTTCTCCCTCTGCAGCCCAGCCAGGAGGAAGCTAGAATGTTAGAAGCATTGCCCTGCCTCAGATAAAGCCTGCAGCAGGTGAGAGAGCCCCCAGGGGTGCAGGTACTTCTGCACCCAGCAGAAGCGTGGCCCTGGAGCTGTGTTTGGCTCCAGCAGGTGCCATAACTGCATTTTGTTATTTTTTTTCATCCACTTGTCATCCTGGTTGTCTTGCTGGCAACATCTGAAGGGCTCCAGAAGCACTGGCATGAGCACAGCTCACTGTGACTCTCCCTGGAGCCAGCTCTGCTCCGTGCCCCTTCCCACCCCAGGTCCCACCGAGGGAACTCCTTTGTGCCAGCCTGGAGTTGATGTGAAGGTTAGATCAGCTGGGCTGTCGTGGGACGAGGCTGGGGAGGAAAAACAACTTCCTTCAGCTCACAGGGTCTTGAGGATCTAATGACCACAACTATTTGAGGCATGTGGGATTTGCACTGAGGGAAACGCTGTGCGCTGCTGCTGCTGCACGGCCGGGGTGAAAGATGCCATTCAGCCGGGTTCAGACTGCTGGACTGTGGTCAGGCTTCCTTCACCTCAGACTCAGAGCCCGAGGGGTTTGAAAACAAGAGGAGGAAGCCAGTCTCTGGGCAGCAGCCCTCTCCTCTGCACACAGCAAGCTGGATTTTAGCTGCTGGGGCCAGGCTGTGGGTTTCCTCCTGCCTCAGGAGCTGTACGAATACACAGATCAATCAAGGTCATTAACTGAACAGGGAAAGATCTGGGGGCCAGAACTCGCCAGGGCAGGGGCTGGGGTCGCTGTGGGGGGAAGAGAGAGAGGCAGAAGATGGTTCAGGGAAGTCCTGTTCCAAAGAGAGTCATTCTGTCCAGCGTGCTGGAGGTGAAAAGCAGGAGGGAGCTGGCAGGCTGCTGGCGGCGCTCGGCCTGGGGAGGAGGCATCGTGCCCTGCTGCTGGTCACCAGCTGGCTTGTCGGAGCCTCTGGGCAGGAACGGGAGGCAGCCGGGGCCCTGCTAATGATCTGGGCTTGAATAGAGGCTTCTTTATCTGCAGAGGAGGATTCTGCTTGGCTCTGGCCTCCTTTAGTCCTGCTGCTTATCCGTAGAGATCCACCGCTGCTCTTTACACCGGGATGGGAGGCTGGGAAGTGCAGCAGTCCCTCCTGTGTCTTACTCTGTGAAGGTAATTAAGTGCTAATCGCTGGTGATCTGAGCAGTGCTGTCTGGATGCTGAAAGCAGGATCCTTGTGGTGGCTCCTGCTCTGCCTCTCTGCTCAGCCCTCGAAGGTTCTCACTGTCACAGCTCCTGGTGCCACCCTCGGCCTCTGTCCCAACGGGAGGTTAAAGCTGAGCAGGAGGACAAACTTCATCTTCTCCACCCAGCCTGTGGCCCTGTGGTCCTGAGTGCTGCAGAATGCCTTTGGGGTGGAGAGCATAAAGCAACCTGGTTACTGGGGTTTTTCCCCTCTCATTCTCTCTTCGACTTGCTCCATGTTTTTATTGTCATGGTAACAGGGGAGTTTTGTGTGATGGCTGATAGATGCTTGCAGCTCTCTCTCCAGCCTTGAGTGGAAGGGGCACTGAGGAGGCCTTTAAGGCCCAGTGTGACCAGCTTGGCTTGTGTTGGCTTGGGTCACCTTCCCTCTCTGGACAAAGGCTCTTGGAAAAGACTTGCTCTCGGTCTCCCTCGAGACCTGTCCCAACACGAGCTCCTGTTTTCCCCCCTTCAGGCCAGAAGCAGGTGTCTCCTCGGCAGATTGTCTCCCTGACTCTGTCTCTCCTTCTCCTTTCAGCTCTGAAGTGCTCAGCCCCACCACTGCGATGGGAGACTCTGTCGTGGACCCAGCCCGAGGGACAGGCTTGGAGCAGGCAGCCGGCAGCACGCCCCAGGGCAATGGGGGCACCACCTCCCTCAGCGTCATCACCGAAGGCGTGGGGGAGCTGGCAGTCATCGACCCCGAGGTGGCCCAGAAGGCCTGTGAGGAGGTCCTGGAGAAGGTGAAGCTGATGCACGGCGTCTCCTCCGACAGCCTGAGCAAGGTGGGGGCTGGCAGCGAGGCTCCACGGCCCGCGGCGGCGCTGTCCAACGGAGAGCTGGGGCAGGGCTGTGAGATCAAGTGCCTGGATGATCCAGCTGCTGTGGCCTCTAGGATCCAGGAGGAGGGGGAGGAGAGCAAGGCCAACACGGTGAGGAGCGCTCGGAAACGGCAGAAGGACAACTCTGGCAAGCAGTCCTGGCTCCTGCGCCTCTTTGAGTCCAAACTCTTTGACATCTCCATGGCCATCTCCTACCTGTACAACTCCAAGGAACCCGGGGTGCAGGCTTACATTGGGAACAGGTTGTTCTGCTTTAGGAACGAGGATGTGGATTTCTACCTGCCCCAGCTGCTCAACATGTACATCCACATGGATGAGGACGTGGGAGATGCCATCAAACCTTACATCGTGCACCGCTGCCGGCAGAGCATCAATTTCTCCCTGCAGTGTGCCCTCCTGCTGGGAGCTTACTCCTCAGACATGCATATCTCCACCCAGCGACACTCCCGAGGGACCAAGCTCCGCAAGCTCATCCTCTCCGACGAGTTGAAGCCGGCTTACAGGAAGAGGGAGTTGCCGTCGCTCAGCCCCGCCCCCGACATGGGGCTGTCTCCTTCCAAAAGGACTCACCAGAGATCCAAATCGGATGCCACTGTCACCATCAGCCTCAGCAGCAACCTGAAACGCACAGCCAGCAATCCCAAGGTGGAGAGTGAGGAGGAGGTAATGTGGTGGCTTTCCTGAGGCTCAACCTGCCTAGGGGAGGGTTGTCCCTGGGTGTGGTGTGCTATTGTGGGCTGCAGGGTCCAGGTTCCTGGCCCCTGCAGCCCACAATAGCACACCACACCCAGGCCCATGCTTGGGTGCTCAGCCTCACCTTGTGGTTGCTCCTTCTGTGGTCTTACAGGCATTAGATGGCCTTGAGGTAAGGCAGAAGTCTGGGTCAGGAGGATTGAATCTCTTCCTGCCCTGCTGATCTCCCCCAGCTCAACTTCTGTCCCTGGTTTGCTGTCTGCAGCCAGCTGGTCACTGCTGGAAATCTTGATTCCCTCCTTAGTGAGCATCAAGATGAGCTGGTTGAGAGGTGCAGGAGAGGAGGATGGAAGCTGATGTGAGATGTAGATGTTATGAGCTGTACTGATCAGCTGGCAAGAGATCAGTGTCTCTTCCAGAAGTGGGGAAGTTAAGCTACTCCCCCAAGGGGAGGGGGGCTTCACCTTCCAGGCAAGGGTGGCTCAGAAATGGCTTGGAAATGGTCTGGAAAACCACAGTCCCAAAAGTCTGGTCCTGGTGGAGCTCACTGAGCAGACCAGCTCCAATTCTGGCTCATTGCCATGCCTCATGGGGGTGATTCTCCCAAAGCAACATCCCCATGGCTCCCTCCAGACACTCAGCATCTCTGAAGTGTTCCTTGTGTCCCCTTTGCCCTCAGCCCCATGCTGGCTGTGGTCTTCCATCTGCCACACCTGGGGAAGGCTCCTTTGGAGGAGGCTCTGGAGGAAGTTTTGGAGGTGTGAAGCTGTTTGGGCTGGATTCAGATGAAATCAAGCTCATCCTGCTCCCCAGAGTCCTTGGGTGAGAACCCAGCTGTGAGCTGTGGTCAGGGTGTTTGCTGATGGGCAAATGAATCTTTCATGGCCTTGCCCATGGGTGGAAAAGAAGAGGCTGATGGAGAGCAGGAGGTGCCCAAGGTTCTCTGCTCATGCTGCCTGCAGCTGCTTGAATAATGGAAACCAAAAGCTTTGCATAAATGATGGATGAGGGCAGAGCTGCAAAGAGTTTCTCTTGGCAGGGTTTGAAAGGTGCCTTGGTCCAGAGGCTGGGCAGGAGGCTTCAGAGGTGCACAGCCATGGGGATACTCCAGGTGCTGGAGGAACTTCCCTGGCCTCCAAATATCCTCTGAATATTCCCCCCCTCCCCAGCTTCCTGGGCCTGGATCTGGTGTTGCAGCCTCCCTGGAGCTGGCCAGGTGGTGTGGGGCTGGGAGGGTCCAGCATAAATTCCAGCAAATCCTGAAGTCTGCTGCTTTAATCTGCTTTGAGACACTTTAAATCTGTAGTTATGGGGTCCAGGGACTCAGAGGCCTGAGCTGTGTTGTGCTGGCTCCAGCCCTTGGCTTCTTCCCCAGCCTTGCTCTCCCTGTGTTCCATGAATGTAGGTCTGTGGAGGGCTGGAGAGAGGTGCAGGGGGGGCAGGTATGTGCCACCTGTCCCAGAAAGGCTCTTGTGGAAGTGTCCTGCAAGCTCTGCTCACACCAGAGGCTCTGCAGCACCCAAGCTTTTCCCACTGAGGGTTCCCCACATCCAGGCTTTGTCTCCCAGTCATTCCTGGCACCTGAAGCTGCTCTGTACTCTGCTGTGGAGGTGGAGGCAGCACATTCCCTTCCCTGCAGCCTCCCTCTGGCTCTGGCTGGGTTATTTCCCCATCACTCTTCTCTCCACTGACCAATCTTGGCCTCCTGGAGGTCACCTGGTGTAGACCTTTGGGGTTTTATTTTTCCTTTGGACATCTCCCTGGAAGCATGCTGCTAGGTCCTCCCTGTTTCAAGGCCCCTGAAGGTGCCCTGGGAGGGCCCTGGGTGCTCCTGGATTAGCTGAGTCAGACCCAAAGCAGGGATTACAGCTGCTTAAGGAGAGAAGTCTGCGTTGGTTTGAGAGCCTTGTGGGGGTGGAGACAGCTTGTAGCAAGGTCCATTGTCACCCCAGGCCCAGGCTGTCCTCCCCCCACAGCCACCTCTGGCTGTGCTGCTTTGTTTCTTTTCTCCTTGAGGTCTGCATCTTCCAGTTGCTGCTCGATGCTGCTGCCCAAGCACCCTGGCAAGCAGCAGGAGGGGGTTAGTCCATGTGCTCTTCCCTCTGTGGGCTGTTAGACCCCCATCAGGTTGTGCCTCCCAAATTCCATGTGTAACATCACCCCATGACACTGTTCCAGGGGTGGGAACTGGTTCTGCAGTGGCTGCTGTTCCCTGAGCACAGAGGAGAAGCCCTAGGCTGGAATCTCCTGTCACCTCGTGTCCCTCAGGCTCAGCCTCTCCCAGCCCTGGCTCCAGGAGGGGTTGGGTTTCCTGGTGCCCAGGTCTGTTCCCTGCTCTCATCCCTTCTCAGACAAAGGCTGGAGCTGCCCAGCTTTGAATTTTCCACCTGAGCAACCTGAGAGCTGGAGGGGAGGAACTTGCTGTAACCTGATGCTGGAAGCCAGGGGAGTGCTGATGAATGTTTAAAGGCAGGAGGTGGTTGGAGGTGTCCCGGGGAGACAGGAGATGTGCAGGCATGGCCAGGATCCCCCAGCTGCAGACACAGGCCCAGGTTGCCAGCCCAGTCTGGTGCCATGGGGATGCTTTACTTCTTGCCTGTTTAAACCTCAGCCCTCCAGGACAGGTTCCTGGTGTCTGCAGCAGGAGCTGCTCCTTGGGTCGTGTGATGCTGCTGCTGGATCAGAAACGTGCTGGAGTTGGGCTGGGTGCCTGGTGACACCTCAGTAGGTGCTGGCACCTCCTGCCTGCTTTGGCAGGGCTGCAGGCAGCAGCCTGGAACCAAAATCTCATCCAGGGCAGAGCAGCTGCTTACAACTGCAGTAAAACCACTAGTGGGTAGAGCAAGGCACAGAAACATCTTGAGCTGAGCTGGAGGTGCCTGCTAGGGGGGAGGGGGAGCTGGACCTGGAGCAGTGAACCCTGCTGTCCCATCTCCTTCCTTCTGCCTGGCTCTGTAACAGCCAAGCCTGGCTGGCCCTGGGTGGTTGGTTTGGGGTGACACCTCCTCCATACACCCAGCAGGGTTTGCTGGGAAGGTGCAGTGAGGCCTTGCCAGCATCTGCATGCAGATTTGGTGCCCAAACAGGTTGTGCTGCCTTGGCAGCCTGCAAATGCTTTTGCCTTGGGTTCCTCCTGGCTTCCTCCTGGGCAGGCTGTGAGCAGCAGCAACAGCACCTGGGCTGCTCCCCAGGTCCCTGCTCCTGTCTCCCCATGTCCCTGGGGATGGATAAGGACACCCCCCAGGGGCTGCACACTCCAAGCTGAGGGGTGGCTGAGGTGCCAGTTTGGGGATGAAGGTGCCCAGATGTGCTGCTGCTTTNCTCCCTAGGGATGCATAAGGACACCCCCCAGGGGCTGCACACTCCAAGTTTGGGGATGAAGGTGCCCAGATGTGCTGCTGCTTTGCTGCACCCCTTGGCATTTCTCCTGAGGCTGTTGCTTCTGGAAAGCCCTCCTCAAACATGAATGACAAGTGAGGTTCAACAAGGCCAAGGGCAAGGCCCTGCACCTGAGCTGGGGCAGTCCCAGAGATGAGAACAGGCTGGGAGGAGAGCTCGTTGGGAGCAGCCCTGATGAGAAGGAGCTGGGGGTTCTGCTGGGTGAGGAGCTGGAGATGAGTTGGCAATGGGAGCTCAGAGTCCAGGAGCCAGCCCTGGCCTGGGCTGATCCCCAGCAGGGCAGGGAGGGGATCCTGCCCCTGCTCTGCTCTGGGGAGAGCTCAGCTGCAGGGCTGGGGCCAGCTCTGGAGTCCTCAGCACAGCACAGGCATGGAGCTGGGGGAGCAGGGCCAGAGGAGGCCACAGAGATGAGCTGGTGGTGGAACACCTCTGCTGGGAGAACAGGCTGAGAGAGTTGGGGGTGTTCAGCCTGGAGAGGAGAAGGCTCCAGGGAGAGCTTCCTGCAGCCTGGCAGTGCTTGTAGAAAAGTGTGAGAGGCTTTTCCCCCAGGCAGGCAGTGACAGGACTAGGGGGGATGGCTTTCAACTGGAAGAGGAGAGATTGGGATGAGGTGTTAGGAAGAAACCTTCACTCAGAGGGTGGGGAGACACTGGCACAGGTTGCCCAGAGAATCTGTGGATGCTCCATCCCTGGAAGTGCTCCAAAGCAAGCTGGACGGGACTTTGAGCAGCTTGGTCTAGGGGAAGGTGTCCCTGGCCATGGCAAGGGGGTTGGAATGGGCCCTTAAGGGACCATTCTATGGTCCTTTGACTCCAAGGGAAGGCTGAGCCTGGCTGGGAGCTCTTCCACTCCCAGCGAGTGTCCCTGTCTGCCAGGCTGGACTCTGCTCCAGTCACCGGCACTCAGCCCTTTCCCTGCCCTGCAGGCTTTGACCCCGTGGCCCTGCCAGCGTGGCAGGCTGCAGCACCCAGAAGTGGTGCTGAGAAATCCGGGGTGGTGGTGGCAAGTCCTGGAGCTTAACTAAGATGAAGATTGAAGCAGATGCCCCGGACTTTGGAGCTGAGACCCTGCCCCTGGGCAGAACAGGGAGGATGCTCTCTGGGCTCTGCCTCCCACCAGCCTTTTAACTGCTGAAGCTGTGGGGGTGGGAGGAATAAATCACCTTGGGTGCTAGGAGAGGAGTGGTTCATCTCTCTGATCCCTTCCTCAGCAGAGCTCAAGGTTCAAAGCAGGCAGAGCTGGGAGTGGGGAACCAGATTTTTCTGTTTGATTGTATCTTTTTGGACCAAGTGGACAGAGAACAGCTGCTGGGAGCAGGGAGCTGGAGCCCAGAGCCTGCTCCGAGCCTGGCTGGTGCTGGGGGGAGCCAGGCAGGATCAGCTCTCCCTGCCAACAGAAAGCTTGGGCTGAACTGGTTCCACAAGTCACCTGAAAAAAACTTTAATTAGAAGCCTGCTAATTGAATAATCAGTTAAGAATCTCGGCTGGCTGCCGGGAAGGGAGTGCTGGAAGCAGGCAGCTGCTGGAATGCCAGCGCCTGGCTGCGGAGCTGCCTCTGGCCTCCCGTGCCAGCTGGGCTCTGGGGGAGCTGGGGCCTTTGGCCCCTGGCAGAGGTGCTGCTTCTGGTGGAGTTGGGTTCCCTACAGCTGTACCAGGAGCTCTGCCGCCGGGGAAGCACTTGGGATGCTGTGGTGGCAAACGGCTGCGAGGGCAGCGCTGCTGGCTGAGCCTCAGCTGCTGGCTGAGCTCCGGGGCCGGGCGGGGAGGAGCTGCGGCTCTTGTGCGTTGTCCTCTTGGGGCGTGGTGGGAGGTGCTCCTGGGGCATGGTGGGATGTCCCTCTGCCTGCCGGTTTCCACCTGCCCAGGTGCCCGTGGTTGCTCAGGCTGCAGTCTGACTCCCCCAGGCATCATGGTTTGATGTCTTCCAGCTAACCCTTCTGCCCCTGCCCGTGACAGCAGCAGCGTTGCTGAGGCATTTGCCTCTCGAGAGCTGTCTTGGTGTGAAATGGTTTCTGAGGATCTTCCCTAATGCCATCAGGAGTTTCTGGTTCACTTTTATCCCAGGTGGGAGAATCCTTCTGGGAAGGGTCAGTGGCAGTGCCAGTGGTGGTAGGGCTGAGCTTGCTGCCGAGGGGCAGTTCCTCTCAGCAGGATGAGCAGCTGTGTTTACTGGGTGGAAACTTGTGCTGGATGTTCCTACAGCTTAAGAAGGACCAAGAACCCCAAAGCAAACCCTGCAGAGATGGTGGCTGCAGCTGAGCCACGTCCTGAGCGATGGCTGAGGAGGGAGGGCCAGGGTTTGCTGTGCTGAGAGCAGAAGGGTCAGCGTTCGAGGCTGCTGCTGCTTGCTGGGGCAGAGGATGTTGTCAAGGGTGTAAATGGGGAAAATCTCGGGGGGTTGGTGGCCTTAGAGAGTGCTTGGATGTGCCGATGAGCTGTGAGCTCTGCTCCCTGCGTGCTACCACCTGGAGGAGGCTGTGGGTTAGGGCTGTGGACCTCTGGTGGCGTCTCCTGCTGCTTTGGGTGCCGCTCCCTGTGCGAGGCGGCGGTGGGGTGGGGCAAGGAGAACCAGCCTTGAGTGAAAAGTGACGGTTATGAACCTGCAGCTAAACTGTTGCTTTTTCTCCCCCCTCTCCCTCCTTCCTCTCTCTCCTTTGAAACGAACACCACCCCAACCCCTCCCCAAACTCCCTCTCCGTTTCCCAGGAGCTCTCCTCCAGTTCGGAAAGTGTCGATAAGTCACTGTCTCCCGTAAGTGGCCCCGTTCCGTCCCTGCGCCCGGGCTGCCTGCCTCCCTCTGCCCTCCCCTCCCCACAGCAGCATTTCCTCTCTGCCACAGCCCCTGCTGAGGCACCACGAGCAGCTCAGGACCCCCCAGCCCCCCGACAGCTGCACCGACCCCCGTCCCTGCTCAGCGAAACACCAGAGGAAAGGGAAGCTTTGGGCACATTTGCTCACACCAGTTTGGCTAAAGGAAAGCAGAACCCCCTGTGGGGCTGGGGATGTCTCTGGGTGCTCAGATCAACCCCCACCTCCCCCCAAAAATACAACCAAGGCAGTGAGGAAGAGCAAAACCCTGGTGCCACCAGGGAGGGACTTGGCTGCTGCTGCCGATTTCGGTCTGAGCAGTGGCTGACCTTTGGGTGGCAGTGGCCACAGATGAAAGAGGAAATGCTGTTTCCTTCAGTTTTGACTTCCAGATTCTCTGCCAGATGGGATTTCATTTGCTGCTTTTCCCTCAAATCATTATTCTTCCCCTTCTGTGTGTTCAACTTTGGTCTTTGAATCAAACCCCAGCGTTGCCCTCCCAGAGTCTCGTTCATCTCAGAATGAGCCTTTTGCATTCTTCTTGGTGGTTGTTAATCAAAAGCCTCTCCCTGCTCTGTGCCCTTCTCCTGCCAGTGCCTCTGTCTTCTCCCCTGGAACTCCCAGTGGGCTGCCACACCTTGGATGTGTAGTCCATGATCAAAACCACTTGCCCAGGCAGTGGTGCCTGGTGTAGCCCTCAGCCCCAGGACAGGGTTTCAACGATTGATTTCCAACCTTCTTAGCCTTTCCCAAGAGCAGCTGGAGGTGTGTCCAGCTTCTGTGCCTTCAGAGGAACAATTGCCACCCAGATGGCAAACAGGCAGGAGCCTGGTTGTGTCCAGACACAGGGCACAAGGCTCTTCCCCCTGAGCCCACCTCACTGCAGAGTCCTCCTTTCATTTCTGACACATCTCCTCCAGCTCTAGCCTTCCCAGGAGGAACCAGGGGTGGCTTGGGCAGCCATGGGTGCTGGTGGTGGGATGGGAGGTAGGACACAGGGCTCTGGGTCCTGCTTTGCCACCCAGCTTTAGACAAGTTGCTCTGTTTTCTCCCAGCAGTGGCTCATCCTTCTTGAGGCTCAGTAAAGCCCTCGCAGGCTCCTGGCTCCCAGAAGCCTCCTCAGACCCCTCCAGCTGTGGGGGTGGTTGTTGCCATCACCCCTGGTGTCACCAGCACAGGGTGAGCCCCTGCTCCTCTCCTGCAGCAGGAGAGCTGCTCCTCCAGGCTTTGCAGCCCCAGGGTGTCCATGCCATGGCTGATGGGGGCTGCTTTCTGGGAGTGACCCTGCTCCCCCTGAGCTGGACAGGCCCAGCACGGATCAGCCCTGCCAGTTATGGGTGCCCGGAGCTATCCCCACCCCCAGACACCACGGCTGTGCAGAGCTGGCCCAGCCCAGCCCCTTGGCCACCTCTGGACACCTCCAGCACCACTCCAAAGCTGTTGGACAAATCCAAGTCTCCCTCCTCTGCTGGTCCTGTAGCAGAGAGGGGATCTGTGTCATCATCCTGCCTGGTCCTGGGAGGCACTTTGCACCCCCCGTGGGGAGAAGGAGCCTCCTGGAGCATGTCTTAGCAAAGCAAACACCAAGTCCTGCCTCCCTCAGCAGCAGCTAGAGTTGGGGTTTTCTTTCCCCAAGCTCTGCCAGGGAAATGTTTGGCTGTGGTAGAAAGTGAATGTTTCTGTTGGCTCAGAGCAGCAGCAGGACCCTTGGAGTGGCTGGAGGTGGGAAGAACCTCTCCCCTCCTCATCTCTTCACGTGGCTTCAGGACTGGGATGGTGATGAGCTGGGGCAGCAGCTGCTCTGGTGGCAGGGTGATGTGCTCTCCGTGGGCAGGCTGCAGACAGCTTTTCCTGCCCTGGCTCCGGCCAGGGATGGTCCCACTTGAGCTGCTGGCGTTATCCAAAGCTGCTTCTCCATAACAGGATGTGACACTTCCCGTGCTGAGTGCCCTGATAGCACCGGGACCGCAGCAGCGCTCGGGGGGATGCCTTTGGGGAGGGGTGGGACAGGGAGGGCGTTTCCCAGCCCTGTGTTTGTGGCTGGAGGAGACAAGACCTGGAAGTTTTCAACTGGAGCACGGAGCTGGGAAGTGCAGGAGGAGTCAGGGAGGTGACAGGGCCAGGACGGCTTCCACTCTGTGAAACAGGGAGAAGGAGCTTTGGAATCCCTGGAGAAGAGGGGGGGTTAGACACTGTGCTTGCATTACCAGATCCTGGCTGAGCCAGGAGGACTTGGCTCGTGGTCTGCTCCTGTGTGTGGGCAGCTTCTCACCTGGACACGATCCTGAACTGCCACCAGCGACTCCTTTATTAGCTTGTTCTGCTGAGACAAGGAGTGCAGAGCCCTGGGAGAAGGCACGGGGCTGTTCTGGGGCCAGCACTGAGCACGTGGCAGCCTGGAGCCTGCACTGTCCAGGGAGCAGAAGGCCCTGAGAGGAGCAGGGATGCTGCAGGCATCCAGGTTCTGTGGGAGAGGCACTGGAAGGAGCAGAACATCTTTGGAATATTGCTCTGCTTTGGGGTTAGATGCAAGCGAGGGAAGCAGCCCTGGAGGTCAGGGAAACACTGGGGTGCAGGGTGGGCTGTGGGGCAGGAGCTGAGGCACAGCAGGGTCCAGCCAGGACCAGGCACTTCCCAGCGTGGCAGGGGCTGGAGCATCGGGTGGTGCAGGCTGTGAGATGTTTCTCCTCTGCCCGGGAGGTGAAAGCAACGTCCCTGGCTTAGGAGCTGTGCCCACGGTTCCTTCTGTCCCAGGACACCTCTGCCATGCTGGCTAGCAAGGTGGGCAGGAGAGCAGAGCTCTCTGGAGGAGAGGACAGCACTGCCTCCTGAGCCTGGGAGGGATTTTGACGTGGACTACAGATGCAAACGGTTTCCCCGAGAGGGAGGCACCAGGCTGCTCCTGCTCCTCTTCCCACGTCCCTTCATCTTGCTCTGCAGCCATTCCAGGCTGTTCCTTTGCTTCCTCCTCTCATGCTCCTAGCTCCTTGCATGTGCATTTCCAGCATGATTGTACCGTCAGCACTTCGCAAGCCTCATTCTGCATCTTGCAGCAGCACAAATCAGCCACGATCGGTTGTTGTTGTGATTCCAGAGCAAGCAGAGAGCTCAGCCTGAGCCGTGGGGGCTGGCGGGGGGGGCTCCTGGCTGCCAGGGGCTGCTCGGGGCACGGTTTGATCTTGGCAGGATGGTTGGCTTGAGCCATGAGCGAGGCTTTGGGGTGAGGATGCAACCGAAATGCAGCTCCGTGCCGGGGCTGCAGCCGATCCGCGCTCCCTCTGCTGGCTGTGGCCCTGGGCTCCGAGGGGGGGATGCGGCTCCGGAGGTTTGGGGAGGAGGATTTGTGGACAATGCAGTGGGAGGGGGAAAACTACTTTGATCTTGCTCTGCTCCGCTTCTGGGTGAGGAGCCCAGCTGGCCGGTGCCGGCAGCACCGTCCCAGGGCGGGGGAGAGGGGTGGGAGGGGAGCAGCCTTCTCCATCCGGAGTTTATCCAGGTGCTTTTAGCCTGCCGAGCTCGACTGCGGAGCTGCTGCTGCCTCGGTGCCCCGCTGCCTTTCTAACACACTCCCCCTTCCTCCCTCCCTCCTTAACCTCTTCCAGCCCGTCAGACTCGCCCCGGAGAGAGAGTTCATCAAGTCCCTGATCGCCATCGGGAAACGCTTGGCCACGTTGCCGACCAAAGAGCAGAAGACACAGCGCCTGATCTCGGAGCTGTCGCTGCTCAACCACAAGCTGCCAGCCCGGGCCTGGCTCCCCACGGCTGGCTTCGACCATCACGTCGTGAGGGTGCCCCACACCCAGGCAGTTGTCCTCAACTCCAAGGACAAGGTAGGAGTGGCCTGAGAACAGTTACTGCCCCAAAAGGCAGATGTTGTTTTGGCCTTGCCGCAGCACCCAGGGCATGGAGGGGCAGGGTCTCTCCTTGCAGCCCAGCTGCTGTCACAGCTGCAGAGGGATGTGTTCCTCCTTCCTGGGCTGGGAGCAGTGGGGTGAGATCTCAGCAGGTGACTGGGAGGGAGACAAGTGCCCCTGAGAGTAACCAGCCCCTGAAACGTTTGCTGTAGGAGGTCTCTGAGAGGTCCAGCCCTGCCCTGGGGCAATCACCCTGTCACCTCCCTGACTCCTTCTGCACTTCCCACCTTCATGCTGCAGTTAGGAACCTGCAGGTCCTGGGTCCTGTAGCCACAGACACACTGAGGGAATGCCCTCCCTGTCCCATCCCATCCCATCCCACACCTGAGCAGCACAGCTCTGCCCCAAAAGCTGTCTGCCCGAAACGGAGACAGCCTGCAGCCTGCAGGAGCAGAGAGCACGGCCCTGCCTCCTGCAGGCCCTTGGAGGGGCTGTTCCCCGCTGAGAGTGGCTTTGTCTGCCCTCAGGCTCCTTATCTAATCTACGTGGAAGTACTTGAATGTGAGAACTTCGACACCGCGAATGTGCCGGCGCGCATCCCCGAGAACCGCATCCGCAGCACACGCTCGGCCGAGAACCTGCCCGAGTGCGGCATCACGGCCGAGCAGAGGGCCGGCAGCTTCAGCACCGTCCCCAACTACGACAACGACGACGAGGCCTGGTCCGTGGATGACATCGTGGAGCTGCAGGTGGAGGTGAGCTGCCGGGGTGCCAGCTGGGGTCTGGCCCTCGCCGGCTCTGGCACGGCAGCAGGGGAAGGCTCCGGGAGCAGAGGGGAGTGGGAAGCCTGCGTTGGTAGCCACTGCATCCTCCCTCTCGCCCCTGTTCCACCCCTCCCAGCTGCCAGAGATTCACACCAACAGCTGTGACAACATCTCCCAGTTCTCTGTGGACAGCATCACCAGCCAGGAGAGCAGGGAGCCTGTCTTCATCGCTGCTGGAGATATCAGGTGAGGCTGGCGTGGCCTGGGCAGGGTGATCAGATCAGATGCCAAAGGATGAAGTGCAAACTGTCTCTGATAGAGCTTCAGAGACAGTGACCAGTTCAGATGCCAAAGGATGAAGTGCAAAATGGCTCTGATAGAGCTTCAGAGACAGAACATCTGCAGAGGTTAGGGAGGGACTGAGCAGACTCTGGGCAGCAGAGGTCTGTGAGAGCCCCAACCAGAGGCTTGTTCAAGGCACTCTGGGCTGGTTCAGCCTCCCCTGCTCAGCTGCCAGCATCTCTCCTGCCAGTGACTCAGTGGGTGCAGCCCTGGCCTGGGCTTTCAGAGTGCTTAAGGTCAGAGGTCACCCAGTCCAGCCTCCCTGCTCTAGCACAGGATTGTTTCCAGATGGCTTTTGAGTCTCCCCAGAGAAGCAGACTCCACAGCCTCTCCAGGCAGCCTGGGCCAGTGCTCTGGCACCCTCACAGTGAAGTTCTTCCTCATGTTTAGTTGGAACTTCCTGTCTTCCAGTTTGTGGCCAGTGCCTCACATTGTATTGCTTGGCACCATGGAGGAGAGCCTGGCTCTGTCCTCCTGACACCCTCCCTTCAGATACTTCTGTCCATTGAGAAGGTTCCCTCTCAGCCTCCTCTTCTCCAGGCTAACAAACCCAGTTCCCTCAGCCTTTCCTCCTGCCAGAGATGCTCCAGTGCCCTCAGCACCTTCCTAGCCTCCCCTGGCCTCTCTCCAGCAGTTCCTTGGCTCTCTTCAGCTGGGGAGCCCAGGGCTGGCCCCAGGACTCCAGAGATGACCTAACGATGGCAGAGTAGAGGTGGAAAAACCTCCCTCAAGCTACTGGCAGTGCTCCTGGGGTTTGGGGTGGACCCCTGAGCTCTGTAGAGTGCTTTGGCGTGCACCTGGTGATGCTGCTTTCTCCCTCACTAACGGCTCTGGGTCTGGCTCCCTCTGGCAGGCGACGGCTCTCGGAGCAGCTGGCCCACACCCCCACCTCCTTCCGGAGGGACCCCGAGGACCCCTCTGCTGTCGCCCTGAAGGAGCCCTGGCAGGAGAAAGTCAGGTAGGGATGGGAGGGGCAGGCGTCAGCTGGGCTGGTAAATAACTGGGGGCTCGGCTTGGGGCCCTGCTCATCCCCAGGGTGGGTGTTGGGAGTGGAAGGAGGGAGAAAATCCACAGCAGAGCTGCTGCTCTTGGGTTAGGCTTTCAGGGGCTAGGTACCAGGCACTTACAGACATCTGTGCCAGCAGAGGGTAGCCTGTCCCTGCTCTGAGTCATGTGTCCAACTCCCAGATTCCAGCTCGAGCAAGAGGGAAAGAGTCCTGTGGGCTCTGTAAAGCTGTGGGCAGTCTTGCCCACGCTGTTGTGCTGCAGGGGCTGGGGGCTTCAGGGAGGGTTAGTTCTCGGGGGTGTCTTGTGGCTCAGGTACCATCTGCACTGCAGTTGCTGCAGTCCTGGGCTCTGGGGCTCCTTCTGCTCCAGTCCAAGCTGAGCATTTCCAGAGGCTTTCCTTGCCCCGAGTCTCTGATGGGAGACCTCCAGGCTGAGCTGCTCCCACCCTCCCTTTCTTTATCCTCCCATCCATGCCCCTTCCCCGCAGGAGGATCCGGGAGGGGTCTCCCTACGGCCACCTGCCCTCCTGGCGCCTCCTCTCCGTCATCGTCAAGTGTGGGGACGACCTCCGGCAGGAGCTGCTCGCCTTCCAGGTCCTCAAGCAGCTGCAGGTGGGGCAGGGTCGGGGCTGCCTGTGGGGGCCAGGGCTGCAGGAGCCATCCAGCATCCTGAGGGATTCTCTCTCTCTCTCCCCCAGTCCATCTGGGAGCAGGAGCGTGTCCCACTCTGGATCAAGCCATACAAAATCCTCGTCATCTCCGCCGACAGCGGCATGATTGAGCCCGTGGTGAATGCTGTCTCCATTCACCAGATCAAGAAGCAATCCCTGCTCTCCCTGCTGGACTACTTCCTGCAGGAACATGGCAATTACAACACCGAGTCCTTCCTGACAGCCCAGAGGAACTTCGTGCAGAGCTGCGCCGGTTACTGCCTGGTGTGCTACCTCCTGCAGGTCAAGGACAGGTGAGGCCCTGGGCCAAGGCTGTGTCTCCTCCTGGGCTCTGCCCTGGTGTCCCTAGGAGATGCTGGGAGCAGAGAGCTCCTGCTCCTGGGGCCCTGCCACCGCTGATGGAGTCTCCCCTCTCCCGGACAGGCACAACGGCAACATCTTGCTGGATGCAGATGGCCACATAATCCACATCGATTTTGGGTTCATCCTCTCCAGCTCCCCCAGGAATCTCGGCTTTGAGACCTCTGCCTTCAAACTCACCACGGAATTCGTGGATGTGAGTGTGGGGGCCCTGGCGGTGAGGGGTGGCCTCACAGGAGAGCCATGGCCGCTGGGGGGAGGCCTCTGGTGGTTCTTGGGTAGCTCTGCAGCCACAGCTTGGCTGCTCCTCGCCCCAGCTGGGGAGCTTGAAAGCAGGAGGAGATCTGCTGGCAGCGTGGGGTCACTCAGAGGAGTGAAATTCCCCCCAGAAAAACCATCCCACCGTGCCCCTCCCCTTGGCAGTTCCTCTGGCCACTGCCCTCCCCACACCCAGCCTCTCCCTTGCAGGTCATGGGTGGCCTGGATGGGGACATGTTCAACTACTACAAGATGCTGATGCTGCAAGGTCTCATCGCTGCCCGGAAGCACATGGATAAGGTGGTGCAGATCGTGGAGATCATGCAGCAAGGTGAGGGGAGCCAGGGGCCCCAGAGACACCATCTGTGGGGCTAGGCTGCCCCAATGCCTCGGTGACCCTCAGTGCATGGAGGGCCAGGGGGCTTGGGGAGTGTCTGGAGAAGTCTCAGCGGGCTCTGGGCAGCTCTGTTCAGGTCTAGGGTCTGCACAGGACACTCGCGGCCCCGGGAAGGGGTTGGGGGTTGGATCTCCTGAGGCTGAGGGGTGCCTGCATCTGCCCAGCCATGAGGGAGGTGTGAGGGCAGCATGGATCAGAGCAGGTTGGTGTCTGCTGGGGCAGAGGCAGTGTCCCCAAGCTCTAGGCTCCAGCCGTCCTGCACCTCTTGGGTCTCACAGGCTGTGGGGTACGTGGGCTGGGCCACAGAGCAGGAAGGGAGTGGAAACATCCTCGTGGGGAAGGCTGAGCACCCTTGAGCCCTGGGGAGGTCTGAAACACATCCAAGGGCAGGGAGTTGTTGCCATTCCTGTGTGAGAACAGGCTCCTGGCGAGGCTGTGGCAGTGGTGGCCTTGGCCTCTGTGGCAGCAGCTTGTGACTAACCCTGACCCTGCCAGGCAGCTCCTGGGAAATCAGTGTCACAGAGCAGCCTCGGAGCCAGCGACAGGGACATGGCTCCATGGGCTGGAGGTCTCTGAGCCCCAGCCCCCCCATAACAACCCCTGTTCCCCCTCCCCCCAGGTTCACAGCTCCCCTGTTTCCAGGGCTCCATGGGCTGGAGGTCTCTGAGCCCCAGCCCCACCTAACAACCCCTCTTCCTTCTCCCCCCCAGGGTCACAGCTCCCCTGTTTCCAGGGCTCCATGGGCTGGAGGTCTCTGAGCCCCAGCCCCACCTAACAACCCCTCTTCCTTCTCCCCCCCAGGGTCACAGCTCCCCTGTTTCCAGGGCTCCATGGGCTGGAGGTCTCTGAGCCCCAGCCCCCCCCATGACAACCCCTGTTCCCTCTCCCCCCAGGGTCACAGCTCCCCTGTTTCCACGGCTCCTCCACCATCCGCAACCTGAAGGAGAGGTTCCACATGAACATGACTGAGGAGCAGCTGCAGCTGCTGATCGAGCAGCTGGTGGACGGCAGCATGCGCTCCATCACCACCAAGCTCTACGACGGCTTCCAGTACCTCACCAACGGCATCATGTGATGGCCTCTGGCCTCCCTCTCCCCAGGCAGCTCCGTGCCTGGCCCAGGCTGAGCTTCACCCCCAGGGAAGAGGTCTCGGGCCTCAGTGAGGCTGAGTCTCAGCATCTTCCCAGGGCTGCTGTGGCCAACACTCCTCAGCAAAAGGAAACAAGGACAGAAACGACCGACACCACAACTCAAGCAGTCAAAGCAGGGGAAAAAGAAACCAAGCAACCAAAACCCAGCTGGTGAAACATGGATCCTGTGGGGAACTGTTGCTGCCACAAGAGCACAGGGGCTGGTGGCAACCGGGTGACAGCCAGCAAAGGGCCTTGGACTGGGGTGGGGGGGTTAGTGCTGGCCCTGAGCTGCCACCTCCCTCCATCAGTATTACACTTGTTGGTGTCCTGGGAACTCGCCCACAACAACCTCATGACATGCTAGGACCTGGGGGTGGCTGCACAGGCCTGGCCCCCACCCCCTTCAGCATCTGCCGTGACTTGAGCCTTCTGCTGGTACCACTTGAAGGCAGCAGTGGAGGTGACCCCTGACAGCCCCTTCCCTGCATGCTCCCCACCTCAGCATCACTCAGCTCCCACCCTTGGCCTCTCTGTTTCGTGCACTCCTGAAGGAAGCTGAACCTCTTGTTCCCACCCTGCAGCAGCCACAGCCCCCACAGCAGGTACGTCAAGGTTGGGCTCCTGGAGGCCACTGCCCCCCCCGGGGTGGGGTCGGTGCAGCCTCTGCTCCTGCTCCTTTCCAGCACCTTTGGCATTTGGGTTGGGTTTTTGGAGTCTGTTCCAGGGATTTGGGACTGTGAAGCTTCTTCCTCCCCTTTGGCAATAATGTCTGCCTGATTTTCCTTACCTTGACCAGCAAGCAGGGGCTGGCAGCTGGGGAAGGGGGGAAGGGTGTCAAGTGTCCCCTGTTGTGGGACCCTGGGCTGGCTTTGCCCAGGAGCAGCTCCAGGGATGGGGCTGGAGGCCGAGTGGGAGCCTGGGACCTTCCCGTGGCACCTTCAGCCCCAGGGGAAGGGGCAAAAAAATGGCAGCCCCAAAGTATTACCCCTCCCTGAGAGGTGCCTGGGTTCCAGGGGCCCCCAGCCACCTTCTCCAACCCCTTGCTGTGCTTTAAGAGCAGCGACCCCCCCTCCCTGCAACCCCCCCATCCCCCAGTCCTGGCCTCTCCTGCTGGTCAGGTGGTGACACCCTGCCAGCCCTTGTCCCTCCGTGGCTGTTGCTCCTGGTGCCTCCCCGTGGGGAACCCCAACTGTCTCTGGTCTCTTTCTTTAGCACTAATTATTTGTCATGTTGATTATTTAGCATTAAAAACCCCACAATTCTATTTTAAAATGCTGGCTGCCAGTGGCCAGAAGCACCTGGGTGAGGGTGAATCAGGGGCTGGGGAGGGGTCCCCGTCTCTGGGACCCCCTCAAACCGTCACAGGCAATCACAGACCTCAGTGGGGAGCTCGGAGCAAGCCCCGAGGGCTCTCTGGGGAGCAGGGATGATGGAGGAGGGGAAGCACTCAGCCCCTTCCACCTCCCCTCCCCCTTTGGGGCAGGACCAAGGCCGGTGGGGTGGGGTGGGGGTCACAGCCCCCTCCCCTCTCCCGGACACACACACGGGGCCAGGTAAGCAAGACAGGGCACAGCAGGGGTCAAACCACTAAAAGTTTAATTGCATTATTACTACAAGAATAAAGGATACCTGAGAGCCTCTTGCAGTGCCCGTGCTCTGACTGTAGCAGAAACACACCCCACCCCACACCCCCCCCCAGCTTTTAACACAAGTCGACCTAAAGGCACTGAAGTGCTTGAAAACCAAGGTTACAAAGCAATTCGTTTTTCTTTCCTTCCTCTAAAACTCGTAGAAACTTTAGGTTCTTCTCTATGAAACATCATGTACAGGGTGACAGCCCCACAGGGTGCAGCTGGAGGGGGTGGGGGCCAGGGCAAGGGAGGCTCAGTGCTGGGCTCGGGGGAGCTGGCCCAGGAGCTGGGGAACTGCTGGTTGCTTGGAGTTGGTGGGTGGGGGGTGGGGTTTTTTTTCTCCTTTTAAAAGCCTTTCCCCTCCCCAGCTCTGTGTGACCTCCAGCTGAGTGCTCCTGCAGCCAGGGGGAGGAGGAACCACAGGATACAAAAAGGAGAAAAAAAAGGGTGGGAGGGGAAAAGAGAGAGAGAGAGACCCCAGCCCCCAACCCTGGCAAACCAGCTTCCACCCCAGAAATAAGAGAGAAAAAAAAACAACAACACCCACAAAACCAAAACAAAACCCAAAATCACAACAGTAGTTTGGTTTTCTTGTCACTTTTAGTGTATGATACAACTTTACAGAGCGTGTTAGAGGTTATTCACAAGGAGCCCAAAGTTAACTTACTGAAATAATTACTCACACAAACACCCTACCCCAAGCACAGGAGCTAAACAAACAGAACAAGGAGAAAGTTTCTTTTCCAGATGGATTTTTGTTGGGTTTGGTTTTTCTTTTTGCTCCCACCCACCCCACCCCCCCATGAAGGTGCTGGGGGGGGGGGGGGGGGGG
>VWZX01007209.1:31820-61830 GCA_013399015.1 Galbula dea
GGCGCTGGAACGCGGCGACAGCCCCGTGCCGGTGAGACCCCTGGGGTGCTGGGGACACTGGGACACAGTGGCCAGGGGAAGCTCGGTCCAGCCCCGTGGTCCTCTGAGGAGCAGCAGTTTTGGTGAGCCCTCGAGCCCCAGAGCCAGGCTGGAAGGGGAGGGGGCGACACCAGCGCTGCGGGGGGAAGCGCCCCCCCCGAGACTCACCGTCAGCAGGTCAGTCTGTAACCGGAGCCGGCAGCGCTTCTCCCTCCTCGCGGCCCTTGCACCCGGAGAGGAGCAGGCACCGGTCCCGGTCGGGGTGTGGGGAGATCTCCACGGGGAGCTGCCTCCTCTCTGCAGCTCCTTGGGAATGGCAGCATCGGGCTTGTGTTGAACTCACCCAGAGCTCTCCTGGCTTCTGTTTTCCCTCTGCCAAATGAGAATCACTTCCTCCTCTCCTCCTCCTCCTCCTCCCAGGGCGTGCTGCCCGCTGAGCCCCAAGCGTGGCCAGCGGAAGCCACCTCGGGTTAGAGCAAGGTGATGGTGACGAAGGACCTGGCACATCAGCAGAGAGTGGAGCCAAGCAGGGGCTGGAGCATCCCTGGTGGCCAGCAGCAAAGCTGGCCCTGGCTCCTCCCCGCGGCAAAACACAACATAAGGAACATTCAACCGGGAAAGGAACAAAAACAACAACAAAACAAAGGTGGATTTTGCTGTGACATTGTTGTCAACGCAGATGTGTCTGTCCCACCACAGAGACATCTCCCCTGGTCCCCAGGGCCTGCCCCTGCCTCTGCCGGGCTGCCCTGCCCGTTCGGCAGAGCCGGGCCTGAGCCTCGCGGTGCCAAGGGAGAGCTGGTGACAGATCCCCAGGGCTGGCCACGGGCTGGGAGGTGTCACTCTCCCCTCCTCATCCCCGCGGGAGGAAGGCCACCGTCCCTCCCCCAGGTGCCGTGGGGTGGGTCACGTCCCCGCGGGAGGACACAGCAGCAACCAGAGAACGACCTCTCGAGCCTCCCCGAGCGCAGGGCAGGGAGTCCGGGCTCTGCCCTTCACCTCCTGGACGATACAGCAGCTGAACTCCTCCCTTCCTCCATCTCCTGGCCACAGAGCAGGGTGGGCTGAGCCCCCCGGCCCAGGGGGACGCCGGCCGAGCCGAGTCAGTGAGCTGGGCACACGGAGTCAGGCTGGATGGGGCCAGCTTGGTCCTCACCTCTCTCCACGGCTCCTTTCTCCGATCCCATGTGGAAAAACGCTGCCCGGGAGGAGGGAGGGAGGAAGGAGGAGCCTCCGCGGGCGCCGCAGGCTCTGTGCTGATTATATACAGGTCTGGTTCCCCCTCTGCCGGGGCCCTAGTTCTCGGGGCTCGCGTTCTGCCGGGCACGGATGAAGGCCATGCCGTGGGTGCGGAAGTGCGTCTTGAGGTTGAGCTGACTGTCGAAGCAGCGCCCGCACACCTTGCAGGAGAGTTTGCCGTCGGCCGGGTGCTGGGCGCCTCCTTCCAGGGGGCTCCTGGGCCCCGGTTCCTCCACCTCGGCCGCTCCCTTCTTCTTCTTGTGGGTGATGAAGCGGTGGCGGTTGAGGGACACCTGGGAGGTGAAGCAGAGGCCACACTCCCGGCACTGGTGGGAGCTCTCGTCAGTCCGGTGCTGGGGGATGTGTTCCTGGAAGTCGGCCGAGCTGCTGGCGAGGTAGCCGCATTTTCGGCAGCGGAAGGGAGCCTTGCGCTCCCCCTTGGGGTTTTTGGAGGGAGGAGTGGTGCTGTCGGGTTCCTCGCTGCAGGAGTCGCCCTCGTCCGAGGACAGCTTCCGCTTGCGGCCGGACACCTGCGGGAACCGATCCGCTGAGCTTTAATGGGTGCTCGCCTGGGGCAGCTCCTGGCACAGCCCAACCTGCTCGGGGACTGCCCGAGGGGCTCCTGCAGATGTGCGCTCGGCTAAAGGCCGACGGAGCCTGGGCCAGCCCTGGGAGCCGCGTCTCTGCCGAGAACCTCGGCCAAGGGCTTCCCACAACAGCCTCTCGATTGCCTGCACCCTCCAGCCAGGTGCCTTCACCCCTCACAGTCTGGGGCAGCTCCACAGTGAGCTCTAGGCAAGGCTTTTCCCCCAGCTCCTGGTGGGAGGCTGAGCCAGCTAAGCTCAGTCCTTGCCCCAGTGACACCTTCAACCCTGCCCAAAAGCTCCCTGAGACCCCAGCCCTTTGCAAGCACCCCGAGACCCCAGCAAGCCCTGGTTACCTGTGCACTGCCTGAGCCCAGCCGGGAGATAACGACCTCCTGGCTCTTCATCTGGTCGGTCACCTTGATCCCGTGTCGCACCTGGATGTGCTTCTCCAGGATGAGGCGGCTGCTGAAGGTCCTCTTGCCCTCTGTGCAGTACCTGCAGGGCCAGAGCAGGGAGGAGATGAAGGGAAGCTCTGCAGCCAGGAGCCTCCTCCAGCACTGAGCACTGGTTCCCCTGGGGAAGCTGCTTCTGGCATCCTGACCCCCAACACAACTCTGCTCATCCATGTACAAAATCCTGGAGTCCTTCCTGGTACCTCCTTCACCTCCTACTTCCCAGACACTTAGAGTCACAGAATTATGAAGGTTGGAAAAGATCTCTAAGATCAACAAGTCCATCGTCTGATGGCCAGGATGCTCTTGGCCTTCCTTGCCCCCTGGGCACTCTGCTGCCTCCTCTTCAGCTGCTGGTGCCCAACCCCCCCAGGGCCTTCTCCCCTGGGCACTTTCCAGCCACTCTGCTCCAAGCCTGGAGCCTTCCTGGGCTTGCTGTGAGCCCAGCACTTGACAGCTATTCCATCCCCATCATGCTTCAACCACCTGCAGCTTTATCCCCACCAGCACAGCCTGTCTGGGGGACAGCAAGGCCCCCCCTCTCCAAGCCCAGCCCTCGCTGAGCAGCAGGTGCTGCAGGTACCGGCAGGGGTAGACGCGCTTGATCCCTTCGTGGTTGACTCGCACGTGTCTCCGGAGGCTGGGGGCGGAGCAGAAGGAGCGCTCGCACAGGTGGCACGGGAACTTCTTCACCGACTGCAAGAGACAGAGAGGCTGCTGAGTAGCCCCCAGGGAACCACAAGGCCGGAGCAGGAAGAAGGTGGATGTGGGAGCTGGCTGCTGCCACAGATCTCCTCTCCTTGCCCATCCCACGGCTGCACATCTGGATTGCGAGTATCTGGTCGTTGCTGCTCACCTCCCTGCTCCCCAGAACCTCAGCCCCAGACTGCGGCAGAACACGTTCCGGAGCCTGAAGGTCCTGCCCCACTGCTCTGAGCCACGCAGACTCCCTGCCTCTCTCCCCGGGGAAGCCCTCAGCTTCCTCCTCACCTTGCCGTGGTCCTTCTTCATGTGGGAGACGTACTCGTCGCGCTCGGGGAACCAGGAGTGGCAAACGCCGCAGGTCCAGCCGCTGCCCTTCGACTTGCTGACCGCCTTGCGCTGGAAGCGACTCCGCTTGGTCTTGCGCAGCTCCGGGGAGCTGGGAGGTTCATCCTCCTCCGTGGAGGACGAGGACTCCTCCGAGATCTTGGAGACTGGCGTCTCGACAGGCTCCTGCTTCGGCGTCAGCAGGACAGCCGTCTTCTTTGCCAGGTCCTCCTTGGGCTTCTGGGGCTGGTGAGTGTTCTGGAAAGCAGAGGCAAGGGTGTTGGCACCGGTCTGGGGTCGGGATCTTCCCCTCCAGCAGGCCAGAAGCAAAGCCTGCCCACCCCCAGACCACAGCCTTTATCTTCTCAGCCTCTGGGACAGGAGTGTGAGGGACAAGGGAACCAGCTGCTGGTGTGCCAGCGATGCCCTGAGAGCCCCAACCCAGCCCCTGCTGAGGGACAGCTCTCCCACAGCAACAGCAAGAGGCTGTGCAGAGAGCTCTGAGCTCGGCCCCAGCTCTACCTTGAGGTGCTCCAGCATGGTGCGCTTCTGGGCGAAGAGCAGAGGGCAGTCTGGACACTTGAAGACACTGACCCTCTGGTTGAGCAGGTGCTGGTCAAAGTGGGAGGAGAGCAGGGGCTTGTGGGTGAAGACTGTGTCACACATTGCACACTTGTAAATCATTCTGTTGGGGGGAAAACAGCAGTGCTGGCTTGGAGCAGGAGGGGCTCAGAAGAATCCTTTTGGCTCAGGAGGGTTGGGAGCAGCCCTGGCACAGTCTGACCCACACCAAGGGATGGGCAAGCCAAAAGGAGAGGGGTGCAGCAACCTGTGCTAGTGCTGAGCTCTTCCCCCAACGTCCCATCCACCCACCCAGGAGGCTCCTGGGTCTTGAATCAGAATGAGGGAATTGCTTGGGTTGGAGAAGACCTCCAAGGTCATGGAGTGCAACTGGGAACCAGCGCTGCCAGGGCACCACTGCACCAGGGCCTCAGCACCACAGCTCCAGGGCTTGGAAACCCCTCCAGGGGTGGGGACTGCACCACCGCCCTGGGCAGCCTGGGCCAGGCCTTCACAGCCCTTTCAGGGAAGAAATTGTTCCTCATGGCCAACCTGAGCCTCCCCTGGGGCAAGCTGAGGCCATTCCCCGTGGGATCTGCCAGGACTCAGCTTCCCAGGGGCACTTACTTGGACTGCTGGTTGCTGAAGCCGGGGTGCTGCGTGTAGACGTGCGCGTGGGCGCTGGGCGCAGACTTGAACGCCATGGGGCAGATGGGGCACTTGTGGAACACCTCGCAGTGGGAGGTCTGGATGTGGGACTTGATGGAGTTGACCCCACCGAAGACCACAGCGCAGCTGGGACACCTGGGGAGCAGAGGAGAGAGGGAGGCAAGGGCTGGGACACCAGGGGCACAGGGGAGCTCGGCAGGAGGAGCAGGAAGGGACAGCAAGAGTCTGATGCCGGCAGCCGTAACTGGGGTCAAACCAGTGGCCAGAAGGTCCCAGGGTGGAGAGGCAGAGAAGGAGTACAGTGAGATGTTCCCTCTCAGCTCCACACTGGTAGGGAGCAGGAGTGTGGATCCCTGCAGCATGGAAACCTGCCCTGGATTTGGGATCATCCCCTTTGGCCCTGGGTGACCCCTGGGTCTCTGCCCCACCCTGAGCCCACGGGGCCCTACCTGTAGCCGACCCTGCGGGAGAAGTGCAGGCAAGCTTCCTTCAGGTGGGCCTCGAAGTTGGCCAGCAGGAAGTTGCCTCCACACTCGGGGCAGACGTGGGGAGGTCGGTTCTTGTGCATCCGCTGGTGGGCGTTGAAGCTGCAGCGGTTGGCCATGATCATGGGACACGTCGTGCAGACCTGGAGGGGGAGAACAGCAGAGGATATCCCTCTGGAGCCCAAAGCTGAGCCCAGGATTCCAGCTGTGGCCTCCCCAGTGCCCAGGGCAGGAGGCCAAGCCCTGCCCTAGCCCTGCTGCCCAGCCAGGATGCTCTTGGCCTTCTTGCCCCCCTGGGCACTCTGCTGCCTCCTCTTCAGCTGCTGGTGCCCAACCCCCCCAGGGCCTTTTCCCCTGGGCACTTTCCAGCCACTCTGCCCCAAGCCTGGAGCCTTCCTGGGCTTGCTGGGAGCCCAGGGCAGGACCCAGCCCTTGCCCTTGCTGCCCCTCAGCCCCTGGATCCTCCACCTCTGTCCCACAACCCAGGGCCAGTTTGCTGTGGCTCCAACGTCCACCCCCCCTGCCCTCCCGGCTACGTACCGTGCTGCTGGTGGTCCCCGTGGTCCCCGCCTGCTGGAAATGCGCAGCCAGCCCAGCTTTGTCCTTGCACTGCTCCTTGCACTCCAGGCACCTGAAGCAGCTGTAGTTGGTCTGCTCCGAGCTGCTGTTGAGAGGCAGGATGGGGAGGTCCTGAGCCCCGTTGGCCGTGGCCAAGGCCTCCTGAGCCACGCCGGTGACTTTGCTGGCGGGGATGGAGGTCACCGAGACCAGGGGGGTGATGTCTGGTTGCCCGATCATCTGATCCAGGGCGATGGGCCTCATCACCAGGTGGGAGCACTGCATCACCAGGCCCTTGTCCTTGTGCTCCCGGGCGTGCAGGAGCAGGCTGCACTTGTTGAAGAAGACCAGGCGCTTGGTGCAGTGGTTGCAGGTGACCTCGATGCGCATGCTGCGCCGGTCGTAGTGGCGCGCCAGGCTCTTCTCCAGGGCGAAGGAGTCTCCGCACTCCAGGCAGCGGTAGCCGAAGGGAGGCAGGGCCAGGCTGGCGTCGGCAGGAGGGTTCAGGTTGGGTTTGTAGGTGGGCAAGAGGTTTTTGCTGTTGAGGATCTTGTTGAAGGCTTCCACCAGGCTGGACTGGCTGCGGGAGATGACGGTGCCCGCCACGGTGGGGGAAGGCTTCTGCGGCTGCACCATCACCACCGTGGTGCCGTTGACCTTCTGGTTGGCCGTGGTGGTGACGGTGCTGGTCTGCGTGACGGTGCTGACGTTGGTCCTGGTGTCGGCCTTGGGCAGGGTCTGTGGCACCAGGTTGATGATGTTCTTGGCCACGGCCTTCCCGGCCTTGGCTGGCAGCACCACGGACTTCTGCTGAGCCACGCTGGCAGCGATCAGCATGGCACTGCTGGCGTTCTGGATGGTGGAGACGGGCAGGACGGTGCCTTTCAGCTTGGTGCCGTTGCCGAGCTGAAGGCTGACGATCTTGGCCCCCTCCATGGTTTTCAAGGGGCTGGAGAGCTCCATCTTGTCCTTGGGCATCTCCAGCACCATCCCTTCCTCTTTCTCCGCCGAGGCTGAGAAGCTGGCACCCTCAAGAGAGGCCTCCTGAGAGCTCTGCTCGCTCGGCCCCTTGGTGGAGCCCGGCTCCGAATCCGAGGAGACCCTGGTCACCGTCCTGGTGATGCTGCCACAGGAGGTCTTGATGGTCTTAATCCTCACCTTCAGGGGCCGCGAGGCGTTGGAAGGGGAATCATTGTTGTCTTCTTCCTCCTCCTCTTCCTCAGCGCTGGACATACTCTGAGGGCTTCCTATGGACTTCTCCAGGACCTCCTGCTCCTCCTTGAGGGCGATGCTGTCCAGCTGCTTTGGAGAAGTGGGGAGCCTGGGGCTCTGGACCAGGGGTGAGGAAGGCTTGAAGAAGGGCTCCCGGGGGCTGGCAGGCGAGTGCTTCACCTCAGGGAGGTTGCTGGTGCTGCTGTCGAGGTTTGGGTCAGAACCAGGCCAGGAGGTGATGGGAGAATCATCCGTGGAGTAGCGAACGGTGACCGACTTCAGGTGATCCAAGGGACTGTCGGCCAAGGCTGCAGCCAAGCCCTTCGGGCTGCCTTTGTGGCCCACCTCCTCCGAGTCGGACTCCTCCTTTTTGATGGAAGGGATGGCAGGAGGGGACCTGCCAGCGCCCCCTGCCTGGCTGCTGTCGAAGGTCTGCGGGAAGGCTGAGGGCAGGCTGTCCGTGCCGTCCCCCAGGGGCTCTTTGCAGTCCAGGGAAGGGGTGGGCGATGGGGACAGGCAGGGCACGGCCAGGGACTTCTCCTTGGGCTTACAGTCCCGGGCTCTGTCGATCAGGTTAGCAGCATTGTCTTCATTCGGATCCGGGCTAAAATGGGAGAAGATATCCAGGGGCTTGGGGCCTTTTTCCTTCACCCAGCACTCCCCATTGGAGGAGGCCACAGCTTCCACAGACCTGGAGGGGGGTGACCTGGGCATCTCGGTGGCCCCAAAGCCGTTCTGCAGCAGGCGGGGCCCCAGGACGTGGCCATCCTTGCTGCGGGCGTCCAGGGCCTCCAGCTGCTCGGGGCACACCGTGTTCTTCACGATGACACTGACAGCTGTGATGTCTGCGTGGGGCAGGACGTGCTCAGGGGGCCCTGGCTCCCCAGGGACCTGCTTGATGTGAGCATCAGCCTCCTCGTGGCCAGAGTGGATGGCCTCGTTCGTGTCGATGTCAGGGATGTCGAAGGCTGCCAGGAGGTCATCGAAATCCGGGGTCTTCATGTCACCCATGGTGGGGAAGGTGGCAGGGGCTGGAAGAGAAGAGGGAGAGGAGGAGTTAGGGACCTGGCACGTGGATGAAGCCATCAGAGACCTGGATGGGAGCTTGCTTCTCCTCAGCCCCACACCCTGCCCCAGCTTCCCTCTGAGCCCCAGCCCCAAGCCCCTCGGGCAAACCCCGGCCCTCGTGGCCTTCTTCCATGTCACTCCTTTGCCCGTCGGCCTCTGATCCCCAGCCAGGATGGCAGCAAGCTCAGGAGGACACCAGCACCCTGGGAGAGATGCCCAAGCCTGTGGGATGCAGCCTGGCAAGGAGAGCACTGCTCTGAGGCCACAAATGCCCCAGCTGTGTGGGAGCTGAGGAAGGGCAGAGGATCGCTGGGTTGAGGAACCAGCAGGCAGAGAGGTGACAGCACTGGAGAGGTGCAGGAAGAGCTAAGGGCTTGCAAGGGTCTGTCCTTCCCACCACAGCAGCAAGGCCTCCCCAAGGCCAACCCCACCAGGACAGAGCCCAGACACCAACCAGGAGAAGACTCAGATAAGAGACCTGGAACACGTGGGGCAGAGGATGAAGGAGCAGGGGAGGCCGAGGGGAGACGTGGCAGCAGGTTTCAGAGCATGGCTGTGGCAGACACCAAGGGAATAAATGTTCCTCTGCTGGCTGCAGGATGGGCAAGAAATCCTGGGATTAAGCTGCAGCCAGGGGATGTGGCTCAGCCAGCAGGACAGACTCTGACTGAGCAGGATAACCAGGCAGAGGAGAGGGATGAGGAATGCTCCCTGCGCTGGGAGGCAGCTGGACCAGGGGAGCAGGGGACAGGGGGCTCAGGGGACACCTGCTCTCAGCATGGAAGGCAGAAGGCTGCTCCTAACAGCAACCACCACAGCAAAAAGAACCCCAAAAACCCAGAAGATAAAGCTTTATCTGCAAGGCTGCAGCCCCTGCAGCCCCATGGAGAGCCAGCCCTGGCAGTTGTCTCTTCCCCAGCTCTTGGGGCTGCTGCAGACTAAGCCAGTGCTGGCAAAGCACTCAGTGCCCATCTGCTGTCACCCTGCCCAGGACAGGGCAGGACATGGATCTGCTCCTGGGCCAGCACAGCTTACACATCAGGGAGAGGGCTGCAGCTTCCAGCCTGCCCCTCTTCAGCCTTTGTGGCCAGCAGCTGGGAACTGCCAGCTCCCAGGGCTGGAACCACAGCCTGGGTCAGGTTGGAAGGAGCCACCAGGGGTCAGCTGGGCCAACCTCCCTGCTCCAGCACCCAGGGTCACCCAGAGCAAAGGAGGCAGGATTGGGTCCAGGAGCTTTTTGAATCTCTCCAGAGAAGGAGACTCCAGGGGAGGGAAGAGCAGGGAGGGAGGGACTCTTGCCATTGGCCAAACAGCACTAATGAAGCTGGTTTCCACCTCTCCTACGGGGCTGAATGCAGCCCAGCTCTCCCCTCGCAGGAGCAGCCTCTCAGCCACACCCCCGTGCCAGCCTCACACCTGGAGGCCACAACACCTTCCCCCTCACTCCCAGCCAACCTGGAGCAGCAGCTCAGCATCTCAGCCCTTCATCCTGCCTCCACATGATGCTCCAGCTCTCTGCTGGTCACAGAAAGGCTTCTGCTGCTGGCTGCAGCCTGGCAGCAGGCAGCGTCCCTGGCCAGGGGAGTGTTCCTCACAGCCTGGTGCTGCTCAAGGGAAGGGCTGCAACCCTGGAGCCCCCATGGAGGGCCAGACACTCTCCCACTGCAAAGAGCTCCACCCTGCAGTGCTTCCTGTCCCACACTGCAGCTGGGTGGAGGGAAGGAGTGGAGCTGCTGCCCACTCAGCCCCGGGACTGCTCTCACCCATGGCCTGCTCTCCTCACACACCCAGCTCAGCCATCCTCAGGCTCAGCAGGTCTGTGAGGACTCTTGGTGGCTTTCCCAACAGACAGCTTAGCCAGGAGGCTTAGTCCAGCTTTATTTTTAACTCTCACGAGAGGTCAGCCCAAGGGGAGCTCTGCCACCAGCAGCTCAGGGGCTGTGGCCACCAGGGAACCTGCTCCTGCAGGGGGATGCTGGCAGCTGAAGCACAAGTGGGCAACGTGCTTCTGCCATGGCCCCAGCAGCTCCATCTGCCCCCCAGGGAGCACCACGGGGGGGAGGGGGCTCAGCTCCACCTCCAGCTCTGCCAGGCTGCCATGGGTTCCCAAGGTATTTGGGTAGCTCAGGACACAACTGTTTTCTGAGGCGCAAGAACCATTCTCCTGAGGTGAGGCAAAGCCCTGGAGGGGGAAGGGAAGAGGATTTTGAACCTCCCTGGCCAAGCAGTGTGAGCCAGTCCTGCCTCACAGACAAAGAGGAGCTGACTAGAAGGCCCAGGTCTGAGATGGGGGCAACAGGACCCCACCAGGCACACAGGCTGCCTCTGGAAGCAGCAGCAGGACCCAGGCACAGCCAGCGGCTCATGGCCACCACCCCCTGGCTTCCCAGCTTGGGAAACCACAGCCCAGGGGAGAGAAAGAGTCAGAGATCCAAGCCCAGCTGTGGCAAGGATCCCCAGATCCTCTCTGGATTGAGAAGCTGCAGACCAGGAGGTTGCCAAACTTGTTTGCCAGCCTGCTCCAAACATCCCAGCCCCAGCTCTCAGCCAGACTCCACACCTGACAGTCCCTGCTCTGTGCTCCTGCCCACCACCAAACACACCTCAAAGCACACAGGGAACAGGATGGCCCCAAAAACACCACCCCCCAGAGACAAGCTACCCTGATGGGAAACAGCAGGCAGGGCCTGCATGCAGAGCAGGGCAGGAGATGGCACCTGGGGATGGAGACATGGGAGCAGATCTGAGCAGGACCTTTCATGGGAGCAAGGAGGCCAAGCTGAGCAACCCCAATCCCTGCCTGGAGAAGGAGTGGGAGCAGGCTGCTGAGTCTCAAACCATGGAGTTACTAGTGTCTCCTTTCCACCCCAGCCACCCCCTCTCCACCCCAAGCATCTCCTCTCCACCCCAGCCACCCTGTGCCCTTGAGCTGCAGCCTGTCAGCAGCTGACCCCTAAGGCCAGGGATGCCTGGTGTCACTCTCCACAAGTCACCCCAAGGTTACCCAGGGTTTGGGACTGAAGTCTTCAGCACTAGGCTAGAACCAGCCCTTCCTCCAGCAAAGGCCAAGGCTGGAGACAGGCCCAGAGCTGTAAAGCAGGGCAGCCACAGCCCCTGGTTTGCATAATGAACACAAACCCCAGCTGAGGCCAAGCACACCCATCAGCACCAGGCTCAGTTTAGGGCAGGAGAGAGCTCTGCCTCCACCTGCTGCTCACAGACCATCTCCAGGGTCCAGCCTGGCTGCTGGGCTCAGGATGCACGGGGAGGAAGCAGCTCCTGGAGCACAGCTTTGCTCCAGGCCAGCTGTCTCACCACAGGCACAGGGGCTGCAGTCAGCCCAGCACGGTCATCAGTGAGGGCAGGTACCTGGGATGTGGTGGTGGCTGCTGGGGACACCTGGGGGACACCTTCTCACGGGTCCTGGCAGGAGGAGGAAGCAGCTCTGCTCATTTGCTGCTGCAGGTTCAGGTTTCTGCCCCTCAGAAGAGGCTGGGCTAGAGGCAGGCCTGGGGCTGCTGCCCCACAGGCTGTGGAAGGGCAGTGGTGAGGAAGAGGAGGCTTCACTGCCCAGGTCTAGGTCACAGAGTCACACAGCAAGTCCAACCATCAACTTACCACCCCCATGCCACCAAACCATGGCCCTAAGTACAACATCTGGATGGGTTTTAAACCCCTCCAGGGATGGTGACTCCACCACTGCCCTGGGGCAGCCTGGGCCAGGTCTGGAGCAATCCAAGCACTGCTCCACCACATCCAGGAGCCCAGGTGCCTCCCCAGGGCAGAAGATCTCACCCCAGAGACACTGCCACAGCTGAGGCCCAGACAAACCACAGCCCAGCCTGACTTAGCAGTGCAGAAAAGCTGGTCTGGAACTTCCCCCACAGCACCACCAAGACGCAGCTCCCCACTCAGTCTGCTTGAGGGGAGCCCCTGCAGGTCCCCCCCAGAGTTAATGGGGCTCACAGCTGAAACAGTGAGACAGTAAGTGCTGAAACACAACTGGTCCTTCTGTGGCTCATTGGCTTNACTGCAGGTCCCTCCCATAGTTAATGAGGCTCACAGCTGAAACACAACTGGTCCTTCTGTGGCTCATTGGCTTATTTAGTTTTCCACCAGAAGAGAAAACCTTGCTCAAAATCTCCTCTCCAGCAGCCAAGCCTCCCTGAACAGAACAGAACTCCCTTGGGGCTTCACCCAGCTGCCTGCTCCTGAAGGACACTGACCCCACAGCTGACCACAGCCCAGGTGGGGACCATGCTGCTTTCCTCCTCCTGCTGAAAGCCTCCAAACCACCATCTCACCCCCAGCCTGGAGGCACCTCCCCCTCTCCAGGCTCCTAGGCTGGGTCATGTTCACCCATCCTTACCCCTGGGACTCCTCCAAGCTGCTCCCACCTCTCCCCTGTGCTTGTGGGGCTCTGCTTCCCTGCAGCATGAGGGCTCCTGGCCACTGCTCAGGGCTGTGCCAGGGGCACAGGGGACTCCACACTCACCCTCCAGGCCCGAGAGCACCCAAAGAGCTTCCCTCCACGGTGGGCAGCGTCTGCAGGAGCCTGGGGGCACCCTGGGCTGCCCCAGCCCGAAGAGGCCAAACCCTCAGCCTATTTCAAGGCCTTGCTATTTTTAAGAACTCTTTTTCCTGTTTCCCTTCCTGAGCCTGCTGGGGACTCGCTGCCTGCAGCCAGCTTGCACCAAAGCAAGAAGCCAGCCCCCCCACCCACCCCGCAGCCCCAGCCCCGNACCCCTAGCTCCAGCCCCAGCCCCAGCCCCAGCCCCGCTCCGGCACCGGCCCGGCTGCCCTCCCGCTGGCCCCCGGGCAGCAGGCACCGGGCCCGGCGGTGACCCCGGCCCCACGTGACGGCAGGGATTAGCTTCCGAGGCACAGAGGAAACCTTGGGACAAAGCCTGGCCCCTGTGCTGCTGCTGCTGCCAGGCCGCCGGCCAGCCTCCCCCTGCCGCCTCCGCAGAGCCCCGGGAGAGGCGAAGCTGTGCTGGGGTCAGCGGCAGAGCCCCGGAGCGTGGGGACAGGAGCTGGGCGGCAGATCCTCCCTCTCTGCTCCTCCTTGGAGCTATTTCAGAGCTGATTTCCACCCCCTGCAATGGGTGAAAAGCCTCAGCCTTTGTGCCCATCGCCAGAGGGAACAACTGTTTGTCGGGAGCCGAGGAGCGCTGGGTGACAGACAACCTCCCCCCGGGGTCCGTGTCCTTCAGAGGAGCCTGCACTGGGGGAGGAGAGGAGAGGAAAGGAGAGGGGAAACTTCCCCCAGCAACAAATGGGCAGCACCTGGCACTGCCTGGCTCCCTTTCCGAGCCTCCCTTCGCTCTCCAACCCCTCCCCAGCCTCCTCCTCCTCCTGGCAACTGGTGGAGAGGAGGAACACAGCACCTGTGGCAGCCCTGCAGGGGCCAGAGCTCATCCCTGCTGCTTCCCTGCTCTCCAGGGGCAGCTCCTCTGATCCCAGGGAACAGCAGTGTTCACGGCTGGTGGGGCTGGCAGCTGGTGCCTGGGAGGGGTGGGGCTGGTGGCATCTGCCCTGGCATGGGGAAAGCTGTGCAGGGGGAAAGCCATGAGAGAAGGCTGAGGCAGGGAGAAGGCTGAGGCAGGGAGAAGGCCATGGTGCAGCCTTGCCTGCAGCCCTGTGATTGCCAAAGCAAGCACAAGCAGGAGCAGAGCCCAGAGCCCTGCAGAGCCACTCTCCCCCTGACCAACAGGGAGCTTTCCCTTGGTTTGGGTCCAGGGGTGTAGTTTTGGGTCAGTTTTGCCCCAATCAGCAGGTTGCCAGGGGTGGGGGCTGTTCAGATGCTGTCACTTCAGTTCCTCCAGTGTCCTGCTCCACAGAGGAGCATTCCCTGCAAGCTGCCAGAGCTCCTTCCCCAGCCAGAGACCAGCTTGGCATGTCTCAGGGGACACAGAACAGTGTCACCCTGGTGCCCAGCCTGAAGGAAGACTGGAAAGCAAAGATTCTCCAGATCTGAGGAGATATCATGAGTCTGGCAGCACTGCTGAGGGATCCCTGGAAGGATTCCCTGCTTGGGAAACACAGGCTGTGCTGCTGTCAGCCCACAGAACATCTCCAAGGACTCTGCTCTCCTCCTCATCTCCAGCAGCATTTCCCTCTGAGGGGAGACCTTGGGGCACAGGCAAGGACCTGGCTAAGGAGCTGACTCTGGATGCAGTTGGGTTTTAGCTCCTGTTGCCTGCTAGAGGTGAGGAAACTGAGGCACAGAGTGATGCAAAGCAGCAGGTAACAGCCAGAGCAGCCCAGCACCATCTCCCACCACAGCAGGACCACTGCTGGATCTCACCCCACCAGATCCTGACCACTGCTGGGGCTCCATCCTTCCCCCCTCTGCTTTCCTGGCATCTCCTGGGCTGCCTGCTCTGGGAATCACCTCCTGGTCCCTAGCCCAGTGCCAGAGTTCCTTCACTCTTCCCTAGTGCCCCTCACTACTCTCCAGTGCCAGCAGAGCTTCAGCCAAGCTCTGGAGAAGACAACACAAGCCAGAAGAGAAGCAAAGCTCAATGTCAGCAATGGCTCCTGCACACTGACAGTCTCCAGCTAACTCCACCTCTGTGGAGCCAGAGTTAGAACCTGTGGATCCACAGCCATGGAACTCAATCTGCTACAGCCCTTCCTCCCCCCCACCCCGATCAGGAGGAAATATTCCCTCCTGCTTTTGGGGGATGCAGGAAGCATGCCAAGAGGAGAAGCAGCAAGAGCAGCAAAGCAGTTTGGGGAAGAGCCTGAGCAGAGAACCAGCACCCTCAGGTCTCCAGCCCTCCCAGAGCTCCTGCACCCCCAGCCCCTGGCACTCATCCCACGCTCCTCCACGACCCCAAATGCTCTCCCACCCCTCCCCACACAGCATCTGCACCTCAGGAGATCCTCAGAGCCCCCTCAGCATCAGCCCAGCTCCCACTCCCAGCCACAGAGCCCATTTCCCAATGGCAGCACCCAGCCCTCTCCAGCACAGGAGATGTCTCTCTGTGCCTCCTGATCTCCTCATCCAGCAGGGCTCCAGCAGCAGGCCCTGCAAGCCCTGACCCCCTGCACCGCCAGGGAGGCATCTGCTGAGCCCAGGAGCCGAGGCCAGTACTGACCTGATGGGAAGGAGCCTCTGGATGGAGCAGAGAGGGAGGGAAAGAGGGGAGAGAAAAACCGGGGGGAAGGGACAGAGAGTGGTCTCAGGTTTCACGTGGAGGAGAGGGGGAAGATGACAGAAAGGCAGAAGGCAGGCTGGTTAAACAAGAACCAGCAACGCTCCGACTGCCAGCATGACATCATGAGGTCAGGGCTCAGCAGGGCCGGCTGCAGCGGGAGGGGAGGCTCAGGGGAAGGCAAAGGGAGAGAGAGAAAGCAGAGAGCTCAGCACCGAACTCCTCTGCCCCCCTGGGGCTAGGGCAGGGTGGCTCTGGGGGCGGCAGTGCTCTAATGGCCACGGGCACGGCTGTGAGCCGAGCCAGAGGAGAGACCCCAGCCCCGCAGCCTCCCCTTCCCCTGCCCTCTGCTAGAGCCGGGATCCGGGAGCTCCGCGGCTCCGGCACCAGCACCAGCACCGGCAGGGCAGGGTGCAGAGAGCCCCGTGACTGCAGGCTCTGACATCAACCTCCCAGCTCAGCCTCCTCCTCCTCCTCCCCTCCTCTCCCAAGCCAAGGCAAGAGCCCGAAGGCTCCCGGAGAGGATCCCCCCTACCTCCGGCAGCGTCCCGGCCGCCTCCGGGGAGCTCTGGGGCACCGAGGGGGCTGCAGCTGCCGGGGCAGCAGCTCCTGCGCTCCCTGGAGCTCGGCCAGCCCTGGATTGGCCACCGGGCGGAACGGGAGCCAGAATCCCCGTGCTGCACCGGCTCTGAGATCATCCCGAGGATGCTGTGGGGCTGTGAAACACATCAGGAACCGCAGGGGAGAGAGGTGGGGAGGGAAAACATCACCTGCTGGCGAGCGCAGAGCAGCCCTGCAGCCCTCTGAGGGGCGGGGGGAGGCAACGGCTGCAGGGGCTCCAGCTTTGGGATCCTTCACAAGAGGAAAGGTTCAAGTCAACCTCCAGAGGCCCAAGCTGGCCACTGCCCCCTTCCTCCCCCTCAGCAGGGCTGCTGGAGCTCCAGGAGCTCGCTCAGAGCAGGCAAGCTCCTGACAGGGCAAGGCAGAGCCTGGGGAGCTTGACAAGCTCTCATCTCCACCCCAAAGCCTCCAGGCTGCTCCTGCTCCGAGGCAAACACACACCAGACCTCAGGCTCCCACCTCTGGGAACCCAATTCGCCTTTTCCCAGCTTCCACCTCCCCCCTTCAGCAGCACACAGGCCTTGGCCACGGGGAGGAGGTTATCTGTGCTCCAGGCACAGGCACTGCATGGTCCCTGGGCAGGCTCCAGGGTCAGGGGGGCCTTGGGAAGCTCCCCCAGCACCCCGGTGCCTTTCCAGCCCCAAAGCAACCAGAGAAGCAGGACTGAAGGGCAAGAAAAGAGCCAAGGAATGCTGAGAGGAGCCCAGCAGGCTGAGCACCTCTGGCTGATTGGGTCTGGTCATTTCCTGAAGGTGAAGGTGCTGAGACACCCACAGCAAGGGCAAAGGCTGCTGCCCCAGGGGGCTCCCGTGGGCAACAGGCAGAGACCCTGCCCCAGGAGGAGCTCGGCTTGCAGCAGCCTGCAGCCAGGCTCCCCAGCACCTCCCAGCTCAAGGCCAAGGGCTCTGAGCACAGCCTGGCCTGCTGAGATGGGGCCTGAGGGTGCTGCTGCAGCAGCTCCCCCCCCCTGCAGCCACCACCCTGCTCTGCCATGGCAGCTGGGAGGAACTGGGGGGTAACCGGTGGGTAACCAGGCTGCTCTCAGAGCACAGCACAGCCACAAAGCCCAGCAGGTCTGCTTCAGCCAGGTCCTTCTGCAGCGTGGTGCAGGTTGCTCAGGAGCAGGAGGAGGCTGCTGGGGAGGCTGCTGGGGAGGCTGCTGGGGAGGCTGCCGGCTCTGGCCAAGCCTGGCTGTCAGACAGACTGACAATGCTCACTTTCAGGCACTCCAGAAGGTTAATTATTAATTTCTCCCAATGAAATCTGCTGCCTCTCTCAGGGAGGCACCACCGTGCCCAGAGAGGAGCTTGTGCCCTGCTGCTGGCATGCCATGGGAAGGACTCTGTCTGTCTGTCTCCCACTCCTCCTCTTCCCCCTTTTTCTTCTCCTCCAGCACATGCAAAGCCTCTCTGGGGTTAGCAGGTAGAGAACAATCCTCTGCCAGGCCCTGGATGGGCCATTTGCCATTTGAAACCCTCGGCATTGTTTTCCCTGCTCCAGGCAGCAGCGGGGGATTAAAACTTCAGCCATTATGTGCAGGGTTCTGCTCCATTGTGCTCTGCTCAGCTGTCCCTCTGCATTAACATCTCAACTGCTCCCACCCCAGAGCAGAGCTGGGGCTAGGCATCACCCCAGGGGGGCTGGGCATCTTCCCACCACGGCCCCAGGGGCCTGGGCATCTCCTTGCTGAGTCTAGGCATCACCCTACAGGGTCTAAGCACCTCCCAGCTGGGATGGGTCTGGGCACCATCCCACGGGGTCCGGGCATCTCCTGGCTGAAGCAGCTCCCCTGAGGCCTGCTGCCCCTTTCTCCCTGTCTGCCCAAGCACCAAGTCTTGCAGCAGAGCCGAGTCAACTGGATGTTTCCCCAGGCTGAGCAGAAGCAGAGGAGAAAGGCAGGGTTCTGGCAGTGGTCCATGGCCACCTGACTGCCTGTGGCTCTCCCACATGGCATGGCAAAGGATCTCTGCTGGCCAGGAGCGTGGGAGCAGCAGGGTCCCTGCCCCAGGGAAGCCATCAGGCCCTTCTCATCCTGCTCCTGGAGCAAGCCTCTCCCTGCTTATCTCTGCAGCAAACCCTGAAGCAAGGGCTGCAAAGAGCTGGGCCAAAGAGGCTGGAGAGCCAGCATGGTCTGGGTCCAGCTGAGGAGGAGGAGGAGGAGGAGCAGCAGCAGCAGCACTCCTTGAGAACCCTTTCCTGGCTCCATTCCCTACGAGAGTGAGCAGGCAGGGAGCTGGCAGAGGTACAAGGCCTAGCACTGGCATGGGAGCTGCAGGGAGTGGGTGCAGGCAGAGCACCCTGCCCCTGCCCCTGCCTACCAAGGGGTCTCTCTCTCGTGCTCCTGAGCACACCAGAGAGGAGGACTCACCCCTGGCAGAAGCAGCCACCCTGCTGCAGACACCGTGGCAGATCCCAGCCTCCCAGCCTGGAGCCATGGAGGCTGTGCCCAGCCCAGGCACACCCAGAGGCTGTGCTGGCAGAACTGGCTCAGCCTGGCCTGGAAGCCCTGGCAGGGGGAGTGCAGAGCAGGGACAGCCTATCCAGGCCAGCAACTGCCCAAAGAAAGGGAAGAGCTGGAGCCATCCTGCTCAGACAGCACCTGCCCACAGCCACATGGCCCAGGCTGGCTCTGCACAAAGGACTCCAGCAGGTCCCAGCCCTGACCTGCCAGGGGAGGCCAAGGGACAAAGATCAGTGCCCAGAACCTTTCTGAACACTGCCTCCTCCTTCACCACCCCCAGCCTCTCTGCTTTAACATTTAACAAGGAAGGAAACAGCTTCCCTCCCTCCTGCAGCATCCCCACACTGCCCTGGGCCAGGGAACAGACATGGGCAGAGGAGAGCTCTGAGATCACTGACCCCAACCCCACCGTGCTCCCCACTGACCCCTGGCCCCAGGCACCACAGCTCCAGGGCTCTGAAACCCCTCCAGGGCTGGGGACTGCACCACTGCCCTGGGCAGCCTGGGCCAGGCCTAACCCAAATCCTTCCTCCTGGCCAAGCTGAACCTCCCCTGGGGCAACCTGAGGCTGTTCCCTCTTGTCCACTCCCTTTGCCCCTTGGCAGCAGAGCCCAAGCCCCTCCTGGCTGCAGCCTCCTCTCAGGGAGCTGCAGAGAGCCAGAAGCTCTCCCCTGAGCCTCCTCCACCATGCTGAGGAGGCCTGAAGTGCAGAGGCTGAGATGTTGGCTGGTGGATGGACATGGGCAGCTCTTGGGCTTAGTCTTCTACAGACACCGGCAGACAAAGCCAACATGTTGTGGTCCAGAAGCACCTCAGCCCTCCCAGACAAGGGAGCAGCAACAAAGAAAGGTTTGGTGTCAGCCCCAGAAGCAGCAGGTGCTGCCACTGAGACCTCACTTCCACCTTGCCCCAGGTTCTGTGCCAGCAACTGAGTCTTGAAAAGCAAGAGGAGAAGCTGAGCTCAGCTGGGCAGGGAGGGGGGAGGAGATGTCTCTCCCCAAGCTGCAGCACACACAGATTCCCTCTGCTGGGATAGCAACAGCAACCTCCCAGGTCCCACTGGCTTCCTCAAGGACTGGAAGAGGATCCCAGCTCTTCCCTGTCCTCTCCATGGAGAGGAACCCAGCAGCCCCATCCTGGTGCTGAGCTCCCAGCCCTGAGCACAGCTGCCAGGCAGAGCCTGCTGGGGATTAAATCCCCACAGGTTGGAGGGAATTAAGTCTCCACCATCTGCTAACTTCTGGAGCTAGCAAAACAAACAAGTGGTGGAGGAGATCCAGGAACCCTGCCCAGGGTGGCCAGCCTGGGGAAGGGCAAGGATCTGTGCAGACACCAGCAGCAGCCTCAGGGTGGGGAAGGATTTGAACCCCAGCAGGGCAGCAGCCACACAGCAGCAGCAGCAGCCTCAGGGTGGGGAAGGTTTGGACCCCAGCAGGGCAGCAGCCACACAGCAGCAGCAGCAGCAGCAGCAGCAGAGGACGAGGGCAGGGAGCTCCAGGGCAGACATTTCCCAGCAGCAGCAGCACCAGGGTGTCCCCAGCAGTTCAGGCCCTTGCCAGCAGCCCCCAGCTCCCTCCATCCTGGTGGGGTTTGTGCTGCTTCCCCACGTGAGGTTTCTCCCCTCCCCTCCTTTATTGGGGAGGTATAAATAGCAAAGCTGCCACGCAGGATGCCGAGAGGAAGGGAACAGAGAGTTCCCTGCCTCCTGTCAGCGCTGCAGAGGCCTCATGCCTGCTATTAGCACATTAGCACCTCGACAATACCCAGATGTGTGCTCGGGCAGAGGAAGGAAAGCCCTGGGAAAGAGCCTGCAAGGGGCAGGAGGAGGGATTAGACCCAGGAAAACCTAACTGGGGTGGAATAAACCCAGAGCTGGAGATGGACACGATTCCTGTGGGATGAGGAGAGCCTTGGGAGCTCCTGGGTACCATAGCAGAGCCTGAGCAACCTCCCCAGCAGCCTCACCTCTCCTGAGGAGCCACAGCAGCCTCCCCTCTCCAGGTCTGCACTGGTTTAGAGTGGTCCCCAACAGGGACCTGGGGCCCCCCTCACACCCACCTGGCTCTGCAGGATTTAAGAGCAGGAGCAAAGGCAGAGCTGGCAGAGCTCTCCCATCCTCCTGACCACAGCTCAGGGGCTGAGGCTTTGGGCAGCTCCTCCAGAGCCCTGCCAAGGCCACCCGTGGGCTGATGCAGTTTTCTCCTCCTCTGCAATCCACCCTCCCCGGCAGCTGCTCCCACAAACAAAGCTCAATTCTTCAAGCCCAGAGGCTACCAACCTCCCCTCTCACCTGCCAGGGGAGCCTCCTGGAATCGAACCCACTGTGGGAAAACACCCCCAGCCCCCAAGGGCTGGATCCCAGGCATACCCCAGCAGCAGCCAGGAACTGAAGGATTCACAGGGCCAGAGACCCAGAAACGAGAGGAGGGGGAGAGAGAAAAGAAACTGGGTTTGAAAGACAACACAACGTTCTTCCTAGCGACCCAGCCTGGGTCCCTCTGACAAACCAACAGCCAGGAGGCTCAAGGAAGTGGCCAAGAGCCTCAAGAAGCAGCCCTGCTGAAACACTCCAGCTCCCTGCAGAAGGGCTGCTCCTGGCCCCTGGCTCTCCCCCTCCCCAGGGCCCCCTTGCTGCCTGCAGGCCAAAGCAGGACAGAGACCCCCGAAGCTTCCTGGGCAGCTCAAGAGGTGCCAGCAAGAACCTGAGGTTAGTCTCTGCTATTCCCAGTGTCTTCCCCGTGGGGTGGAGCCAGGCACGGACTGAGGACGGTGCCCACCTCTCCAGGAGCCTTCTCCTGCATCTAGAACCACACCAGGCCCTCGCAGACAACTTCCTGCTTCCTCCCAAACAGCCCTGAAGAGGCAGACAGCTGTTCCAGGACCCGAAAATACACTGGCTGCATTATGGAGGCTGCAACAGGATCCTCTCTCACACCTCCCCCATTCTCTTCCCCCAGCAAAACGAGTGCAAGAGGGAGATTGTCTCCTCCCCAAACCCTAAACCGTTTGGCAGCCACAACACTGCTCTTCCCAGGACGCTGGGGTGTGATGAGAGCCCCACAGGCCCTGCTCCCCAGCTCCATCCCAGGACAAGCAGTACCTGAGAGGATCCAGACACCCAAAGCCCAGCTGGCTCCTCACATGCCACTCCTCAAGCACTGCAGCAGCAGGATAATCCCCCCAGGATCTGGGGCCCCAAAACAAGACACCACCTTAGTTGAGATGTTACAGCTGAAGGGTTGGGGGGAACCCAGCCAGCCCCTCTCTGAGCCCTGTGCTGCAGGGGGATGGCTGCTCCCCCTTCTCCTCAGACCCCCCCCAGGGGAGGGAGGAGGAAAGACCTCAGTCCTAGGAGCTCTGGAAGGGAGTAACTACAGTCCCAAAGCCGAGAGATGGAGAGCGAGCCGGGACCAGCCCCCCCCGGAGCTGTAGGGACACTGGTACAGCCCCTTCCCCCCTGCAAAGCCTCCCCTAGCTAGGAGAGGTCTCATTCTGCTCCGAAGCGCAGTGGGACACGACCAGAGCCCCCGCCTCTGTCACCAATGGTGCTGGGGAGGAGGGAACAAGCCCAGCTCTCCCAAAGGGATGCGAGTGCGCACTGTCGACCCCTCCACTGACGGGAGGGTAGAAGCCCTGACCTGGCCTCCCAGGGACAGAAGGGAGGGAGGGGAGTGATGACCCCAAACAAATCCCTCGGGCCTGGGGGGAGGAATGCGCTCAGCCCCCCCAGCAGCCGAAGGGGAACACCGCCGCTCCTCCATCCTCAGTTGCCAAAGGAATGCCTGTTACGCCTTCCCCCAGCTCCAGCGTGGGAGAGGACGAGATGACCGATAGCCTAACCCCCACACCTTAGGGGGAGAGCGGGGACGAACCGAGAGGAGAGACGCTGAGGCTGCCCCCAACCCCAGCCCACAGCCCGCGGCGGGAAGGGGATGACCCTGACCCCACCCCAAGGCGCGCAGGGGAGGAAAGGAGGGGGGCAGGGCCTAGGCCCGTCCGTCACCGCCGGTCACCAGCGCCCACAGCCCGAGCGCGAAGGGTTGAGAGGAGCAGGACCTCACCTCCCTCCGTGCCTCACGGGCCCCTCTCTCCGGGGCGGCCCAGAGCCACAACTCCAGGCCCTGCCCCCCCTCCCCCTCCATTCCCCTCAGCCTCCCCCGATGCCGTGCCAAGCCCGGGAGTGCCGCAGCGGTCGGTACCTGCTGCTGCAGACAGGGAGCGGCAAACTCCAGCCCAGGGGCCTCGGCGGCCGCTGCTGCTCCTCTGCCACTTCCTGCTTGCTCGCGCCCCCCGCCCTCCGCCGCCGGCCGCTCGCGGGCCGCGATTCCGCCTCCTCCTTCCCCCGCCTCACGCCGCGCCGCGCCATTGGCGGCGCCGCCCGTCACTCACCGCCTCCCGCTCCGCGATTGGCCAGCGCGGCCGTCTCTCTCAGGCCGTCGCGGCTGCTGGCACTCGCCGTTGGCGGAGAGAGCAACAACTCGGAGGCCGGAGCCCGCCTCCCGCGGGGCGTGCTCATTGGGGGGCAGGGGTGCCATTCAAAGCGCGGTTCCCGCCCACCACCTCCGCTGCCCCTCTTGCTATTGGCGGGTAGCCTTGGCTTGCTCCCCGGGCAGCCTCGCTGCTTATTGGCTGGAGGCTTTGCTCATCAAGCCAGCCCTCCTCCTCCTGCTTCCTATTGGTTAAACGACGCTGCCCTTCGAGCAAGGGTTCTCGCAGCTATTGGCCACAGGGAGTGTCCATCAAGGCGTCCCCAGCTGTTGTTTTCCTATTGAGTGAGAGACCTGTCGCTCAACTTCAGTGCCCGCCCCCCTCCAGCCCTATTGGCCAGAAGCTCCCTCCGTTGGTTCAAGAGCCTTCTCCCATTTGCTGACAGCACTGTCACTCACGGAAGGGGCTGTGTGCCTGCCCCGCCCACCTCCACCTAGCGCGGCAGAGGCTCAGTGCCATTAGCGAAGAGCCCCGGCACCCAGGCACGGCCCNGCCACTCAACGCAAGGCCCCGCCCTCCTCCCCACCCCATTGGCTACTTCTCCAGCCCCATGACCTCACAATAGCCACACCACCCCCTCGTTGATTGGCTGACCCCACTGCCCATCAAACTCCCCAAGCACACCCCTTCCGGCCTGGCTGTAAACATCCGGCGGTAGGCGGGGCTAGGACAGCCAGGCCCCGCCCCAGGCACGTGTACAGGGGCGGTCGGTGCTCTGCTCCCCCCGCTACTCGGGAGCCCCAGGGACCAGTGCCCCCAGTACACGAGAGCCCCAAGACCCAGTTCCCCCAGTCCAGGGCAGAGCCTATGGCCCAGTTCCCCCAGCACAGGAGGTTCCAAGGCCCAGTATCTCCCCCTGGAGGCAGAACCAGACGCCCCCCAGGGGGGCCTGGGCTTGCCCCCGAGGTCTCCTCCTCATCGAGGTGTCAGGCCCCAGAGCCATCACAAGCCTTTATTGTCCTAGCCCAGCAGCCCCTCCTGGCACAGGTGGCCTGACTCAACCCCAGGGCCGGCAGCAGTGTGCCCCCAGCCCCTCCCCCTCATTTCTTCTCCTCCTCCTTCTTGTCCTTGCTCTCCTTGGAGGCCTGGGAGGCCAGCGAGCCCATGGCATTGCGGATGGCTTCGTTGTTGGGGTCCACCCCTGGCAGGTTCTCCAGCACGCTCTGCAGGAACTCGGGGTCCTGCATCACGTCGTAATCATCCTCCTCCTGTGGGAAGAGGGAGAGGAGTCCAACCCTCCTCTTCCTTCGGAGGGATGGGACTGGATCCCCTCCCACGAGGACAACACCTCACCTTGGCAGGTTCTGAGGTGTCCATGGCTGTGCTGCTGTCCACTTCTGCCCCTTCTGCCTGGGCAAACTCTGGGGGAGGAGAGGGATGGCAGAGGACAGAGGATTGACACAGCAGCAGCTCCCGGGAGCAACCCTCGCACCCAGCCCCTGAGCTGGCAGAGAGACTGGGGCCCTGCCCAGGTAACACAGCCCCACGCTGGGGCAGGGTGGCTCCAGTTCTGGAGGCAGAGGAGTTGCCTCCTTGGTTTTCCCTTTGGAAAGGGCAGCAGGCACTCACCTGCTCCCTGCAGAGACATCTGCATGGCATAGGCGATCTGCTCCTCCTCCGTCATGCTGCTGAGGTCTGGCAGCCCAGCGCGGCCAAACTCCTGCTGGGTTATCGTCATCTTCAGCAGAGCATCGTCTGAATCTGCCCAGACACAGCCCAGGCTCAGCCACCAGCGAGGGGCGCCACAGGTCACCCCTGCCACCCTGCACACGGGGCCTCAGCAGCCCGGATGCTCCTCCCAGGACCCAGGCAGAAGCTTGAGCACCTCCCGCTGGGAGCCCCCGCGGCAGCAGAGGGAGCTCCTCGGCAAGCTGCAGTTCAACTGCCTCCCTCCGGGGCACAAACCACCTCTCACCCTGCAGCTCTGGGCGCTGCCCCACGGTGCAGGAAGGCCCCAGCATGCTGCTTCCCGAAGCAAGGCTGGCCACCCTCTCAGCATCACGGAATGGACCTTTAGAGGTCTCCCGGCCCAACCCCCTGCAGTCAGCATGGACATCTCCAACGAGAGCAGCTTCTCACCAGCAGCAGCCCCAAGTGCCTCTGCCGAGGGCTGCTCTCAGTCACCCTCCCAGGAGAACACCCTGCCTGGGCTGTTCCCAGCCCAGCTCCTCACCATCCCCACCAGCGGCTGCAATCCCAGCCTCGGCCGCAGAGGCAGCCGCAGCTCTCCTGGCCTCCTCCTCCTGCCGCTGCCTCTGTTCCTCCATGGAGACACGCAGAGCCTGTGGGGACAGGGAGAGGCACGGAGCTGAGCAGGGCAGGGCTGGGACCCGCAGAGCTGGGTGCCCACGGCCACCCTCCAGCTCCCCAGCACCCACCAGAGCCAGCTCCGGGTCCGCACTGGGGTCCACCCCGAACTCGAAGTCACTGGCGCCGAGGCCCAGCATGGCACCTCCCTCCCCGGCCAGGATGGGGGAGCTGATGAGGGCGTCGGCCAGGCTGGGCCCCGGGGGCACTGTCACCAGGTGGGAGCCGGTGCCATCCTTCCCGTTCAAGGTGTTAATGAAGGCAGTCAGCTTGTCCGTGTTGGCTTCCTAGGACCGAGGAGAAAAGCTGGGCCTAGAGCTGGGCCTGGCTCTGCCAGGGGCCAGCCACTTGCCCCCACACCCCAGGGCTCTCCTCAGGGGCCCAGAGTTGGGCCTGGCTCTGCCAGGGGCCAGCCACCTGCCCTGCCCACCCCAGGGCTCTCCCCATCCCACAGGAGCCCAGAGCTCCAGCAAGAGCTCTGGTGCTTCCACCCCTGAAACAGGAGAGGTGGCTCCCAGAGGGAACCTTTCTCTCCACATCAGCATTTCCCTGGGGCAGCTGCTGAGGCTCAGAGAACTGTCCCCATCCTCAGGGGCTTGAGAAGGGCTCCAGGCTGGAAAGGACACAAACCCCTGCCCTGGACCCTGGGAGGAGCCTCACCTCTTCCCCAAAATTGATGATGTCAACGTTGACCTTCTCCTTCTTCAGGCGCTTCGCCAGCTTCACCAGCTGCAAGGAGAAGACACTGAGGCATCAGCCTGGGCTCCAGCTCACCAGGGACCAGACAACAGCACTTAGGATTCAGCCCTGGAGGCATGAAGCCCAGAATCAACTTCCCAGTTCCAAGCCCTCCCCCAGCAGGAAAGCACCTGAGGTGTTTCACACCTCCTTGGGTGGGACAGGAGGCACCACAGGAGCCTGAGGTGGCACAAACCTCCTCCCAGTCCTGACCTGCTCCCTCAGAGAGAGCCAGAGGACCTGGGGCAACATCACTTGTCTTACTGAAGGGCTAGGAGAACAGCACCTTCCAGAGGCCAAGAGCCTCATGTCTGCTCAGGGACACAGATCTCCTCCTGCAGCTCCCCAGGCCAAAGTGGTTTAGGTGAGAGGCAGAGGACATGGCACCAGCTCCCTCTGGAAGGTCTGGATGCCAGCCCTGGCCGTGCTCCACTCCAGCCTCCCCTCTCCTCCCAGCTGAGAACTGCTCTGGTCCAGCAGCCTCCTCACTGGCCTGTAACCTCCCTCCAGGTAGAGCCCAGAGCTGACCCAAGCCAACCCCTCCTCCTCCCCTGGCTCCTGGTACTCACATCCTTCTCGTTGTCCTCCACAGGGCTGCCCACGAAGGCGATGATTCGCATCTTGTGGTTCTTGCCTTGGCGATGCTTGAGAGCCAGCTGCAGGCAGGGGCAGGGCAGGAATGGTGCTCAGCACCTGCCAGCTGCCCACCCAGCACCCCCCTGGCCCCTAAACCCTGTCACCTACTGCCACATTCCTGAACCCCTCCAGGGGTGGGGACTGCACCACTGCCCTGGGCAGCCTGGGCCAGGCCTGACCCAAATCCTTCCTGATGGCCAAGCTGAACCTCCCCTGGGGCAACCTGAGGCTGTTTCCTCTTGTCCTCTCCCTTGGCAGAAGAGCCCAAGCCCCCCCTGGCTCCAGCCTCCTCTCAGGGAGCTGCAGAGAGCCAGAAGGTCTCCCCTGAGCCTCCTCTTCTCCAGGCTAAGCAAGCCCACTTCCCTCAGCTGCTCCTCACAGCCCTTCTGCTCTAGCCCCTTCCCCACCTTCCTTCTCCTGCTCTGGCCACACTCCAGCACCTTTGGGTGCTGCTTGGAGTCAGGAGCCCAAAGCTGAGCCCAGGATTCCAGCTGTGGCCTCCCCAGTGCCCAAGGGCAGGAGGCCAAGCCCTGCCCTAGCCCTGCTGGCCTTCAGCACGAGGATTATCAAGGCCTGGCCCAGGCTGCCCAGGTCACTGATGGAATCCCCACCCCTGGGAGCATTCAGAAGCTCTGGGGCCATGGTGCCTGGGGCCATGGTGTAGAGGTGAGCATGGCAGTGTTGGGGGGATGGCTGCCCTTGACCATCTCAGGTCTTTCCCAACCACAATGGTTCTATGATTCTAACACCCCAGGAGGAAGGGGTGGCCACATCCCAGGGGACACTCCTCAGCTGGGGGCTGCTCTCCTCAGGCCGGGAAGGGCTGGGCAGCTCAGCTGGAACCTCTGCAAACCACCTGCCAGGCTCCTCCTGAGCACATCAGGACCAGACTATGCAAGCTGTGAGCTCTCAGCCTGGGTCTGCTACAGGAAACTTCCTCTGCAGTTTGCAGAGAGGGAAACTGAGGCAGAGCTGTCATCCCTTGCTCAGCACTGCTCAGCCAAAGGCAGGCAGGGAACAGGGCTGTGCCCAGCCACTGAGAGGAGAGGGAAGGAAGAGACACACTGAGGGACAGGGAAAGGCAGAGGAGGGCACAGAGCCACCCCCAGGGAGCCACCCCCACTCACATGAGCAACTCTGATGCCTGTGCAGAAGGTGATCTTGCCCTTGGGCTGCACCGTGTGGAGCTTGGACAGGATCCGGCCTGTGTCTGGGGTCAGGGTGGTCAGCACCTCGCAGTTACTGCAACACAGAGAGGCCCCAGGGCTGCCTCCTGAACCCCTCCCAGGCTGTGGGGCTGGGAAACGTCCTCCCCCCCTCCCTGGGCTGCTCCTGACCCCAGCAGCATCTGACTCTGCTGGCTCAGTGTGTGCAGAGCAAGGCTTCTACCCTGGGCTCCTAGAGAACCCAGGCAATGTGTCTGCTCCAGGCTTCCCTCCTGTCTCCTTGTCTCCATCAGCCCTGAGTCACTGCCCAATGCTCATGGCCTCTGACCATCAGGGAGCTCTCACAGAGGCTTCAAAATCCTGCAGCCTCCAGAAAATGGAGCTGTCAGTCTCTCAGGGCTGCCCAGGAGCTGCAGGGACAGCTCAGCCCTGATTGGGCCACAAGGGGATGGGGCTGGTAGAGAGCTCCTGAGGGAGAAAAAGTCTCCAGAACACATCCTGGTGCTGCAGAAGCAAAGGCAACAAGGCAGGGGCTGTAGAGGATCCAGGTTTTCTCACCCCTGTCCTCCAGGAAGAATTGGTTTGGGTTTAGACAGGGCTGCTGCTGCCCCATTTTGCACCCCTCCCCTCGTCCCTCACCCCCGTGCTCCCTCCCAGGCCTCCCCCAGCCCCTCCTCAGCCTCCCCCCAGGCCAGTTCCCCTCCTACTTGGCCAGGGTGATGAGCCCCACGTTGTTCTCGGGGTTGCTGCGGGTTTTGGAGTGGCACACGATGTTGACAGCATCCTGCTGGGCTTGCAGGCGAGTGGGCAGGAAATCTCCATTCCTCATGTACTCACTGTTGTCCACACTGCAACACAGAGCAGCTCAGCAACACACCCCATGGGCAACCAGACAGGTCCTGGGCTGCAGGCAGCAGAGAGGGAGCAGCAGGGTAAGGGAGGTTCTCCAGCAGAGGCCAGGAAGATGCTGAGGGACCTGGAGCAGCTCTGGCAGCACCAAAGGCTGAGAGCCCTGGGGCTGCTGAGCCTGGAGAAGAGCAGCCCCACAGGGGAGCTGCTCCATGCCCAGCAAGAGCTGAAGGCTGGGGGCAAGAGGCTGGGGCCAGGCTCTGCTCAGGAGTGCCCAGGGCCAGGCCAAGGGGCACCGAGCACCAACTGGAAGCCAGGAGGTTGCAGCTAAGCAGGAGGAGCAGGTTGTTTACTGGGAGGCTCAGGTTGGAGCCCTGGCCCAGGCTGGCCAGAGAGGTTGTGGAGTCTCCTCCTGGGGAGAGATTCCCAGCCCAGCTGGAGGGGATTCTGGGCCAGCTGCTGGGGGTGCCCCTGCTGGATCCCAAGGGTTGGAGTGGATGAGCCCCAGCAGTTCCTTCCAGCCCCAACCACGCTGGATTCAGGGATTCTGTGACCAGTGCCCTGCAGTCTCTACCAGCAGCAGTCACAGGCCCACACCACCCCCTCCAGCCCGACACCAACCTTTCCCTGCCCCAAGTCTTCCCGAAACCCCACACCAACCTCCTCCTGCTTCACCCTCCCCCCAGACTCCCCCAAATGCCTCCCCCTGCCCCAAATCCCTTCTCGGCCCCACACCACCCGGCCAGGCCCCGCCCGCCATGACTCAGGACAGAGGCCCCGGGGGGTGCCTGGGGCCAGCCGCAGGCCGTGGGGCGGCAGGAGGAGGACGGTGGGGTGAGCCCCGCCCGCTGCAGCCCGTGCCCGCCGCCGCTCACCACACCATGGTGCTCTCCAGAACCATTTTTGCCTCCTTCTTCCCTCACAGACCGGCCCGGACACTACTGAAGAAGGCGCTCGCTGATTGGCTGCAGCCTGCCGGCCAATCACCGTCCGCCGTCTTGGCGAGGCGTGGCGCGGGGCACGCTGGGAGTTGTAGGCTCCGGGGGGGGTGCCATGGCAGAAGGGGGAGGGAGGGAACGAGGCCAAGGTCTCCTGGCCAGAGGCTGTATCTGCATCTGCAGCCAGTGCTGGCTTCACAGAACCAATGAGCCGCAGCCTGAGCTGGGTGGGAAAGGACCTTTGAGGGTTATCTAGTCCAAGCCCCTGCAGTCAGCAGGGCATCAACTGGATCAGGTTGCTCAGAGCCCCCGAGAACCTGAGCTGGAGTGGTTCCAGGGGTGGAAGCCTCCTGAGGAGCAGCTGAGGGAACTGGGCTTAGCATGTGCTAAGAGGAGGCTCAGGGTAGACCTTCTGGCTCTCTGCAGCTCCCTGAGAGGAGGCTGGAGCCAGGGGGGGCTTGGGCTCTTCTGCCAAGGAACCAGGGAGAGGACAAGAGGAAACAGCCTCAGGTTGCCAGGTTCTCACCACCCTCAGCACAACAAATTTCTTCCTCCTCTCTAGTCTAAATCTCCTCTTTCAGTTTCAAACCTTCACCCCTTGCCCTGCCCCAACAGGTCCTGATAAAGTCTCTCCCCCTCTTTCTTCTAGGCCCTTTAAGTACTGAAGGGCTGCAGTAAGATCTCCCCATCCTCTCCCTCCACCCCTCCCACCTGGCCCCTGACCACCACCCCATGGAGACCCCCAGC
>VWZX01007209.1:61859-91811 GCA_013399015.1 Galbula dea
GACCCCCTGGACAGAGGAGGCAGGCAGGTGGTGAGTTCAGCAGCACACTCTGTATTGCGCCTGCTTCCAAGAGAGGACGAGGGCCACAAGCGTTACACAGCCCAGGGGACAGCAGGGGCTGCTCCCCAGGGAACCAGGGGGGACACAGCAGGGGCTGCCCCCCAGGGGCTCCAAGTGGTGATGATGCCAACACCAAGCAGGCCAGAAGAGGTCCATTTGCACTCCACCGACGTCAAGAAGGCCAGGAGAGCTCCATCCATGCCCCACTGACACAGGGCAGCACAGGAGAGCTCCATCCATGCTCCTTCCCATCCCCCACCCTCGATGTGGAGGTCACAGTGGTGTTGGCTGCTCCTCAGTGTGTCTGGAGAAGCCAAGTCCCCTCTCCCCAGGCTGGAGAAGAAGCTGCTCAGGAGTGGCTGAAGCCCTTGCAAGACCCTTGGCCTGTCCCTTGGCAAGAGGCACCCAAAAGAGCAGCAGCTCTGGACCCCATCCCTTACCAAGCAGAGGTCACTACAGGAGGAGCAGCCCCAACCTCCCCACGCACTGAGGAACTGTCCCCAGGGAAGGGGGAAAGAAAAACCCAACCCAAGCAAGACTTAAATACAACTTCATAAATATTAAACCATGAAAAAAAAACCCCACCCCAACAGTTGAGACTTGGTTTGCTTCCCTCCTGGTTAAAAAACAAACACCAAAGAGCTCTGGGGTCGGAGGGAAGGTAAGAAACAGGTGTCTAATATAGACAGGTACTTCAGCTATAAAGTGTGAGCTGCTGGAGAGGTCAGAGGGACAGGGGGAGAAGGGAGGATCCAGCAGGGGGATCCAGCGATCGTCCTCCCGCTCCCGGCTCTGCTCACGACGTTAAATCGCTGTCGGAAGGGTGGAGCCCTTGAAGAAGCCAAGAGTCTGGGAGCAGCGGCTGGGCTGGCGCCGCAGCGGCTCCCTGGGAGCCGGGCTGCCGCAGTAAGGCCACTCATCCCGCGGGGGCTTTCCAGGAACAATCCAGCAGAGGATTTCGGAATAAAAACCATGCTTTTCCTTACAAAAATAGCAGTCTGTGACACAGCCACCGAGCGTGGCAGGTGGGGGGGAGGCTGGGCTCCGACACCCCGGGGGCAGCCCCCCCCCGGCTGCACCGCTCCATCCCTTGTTTCCTTAGCGATCAGTGCAAGGAGGAGAGGAACTGGGCAAGGGCAAGCTCCAGCTGACCGCTTTGGGGAGAGAGAGAGAGAGAACGGAGGCTTCCAAGCCAGCAGGAACACGAGGAAAAGTCACTTCATATCCTTACAAAAAGCACTCGGTGAAAAGCAAGCTGAGTTCAGCAGCAGCCGCTCCCGGGCGCCGGGGGAGAAGCGGCCGCAGCCGGCGAGGGGCAGCGACCGCAGAACGATTCCTCCTCCGGCTTCTCCTTCGGTGTCAAACCAGGCTCCGAGTGCCCCGTGGAGACACTGCCTTAAGCAGGATCTGCCTTTCCTGCCCCCTGGAGCACCGCTGTCGGCTGCTACCAGAGAGGGATAGCAAAAGGGAGCAGAGCTAACCCAAGGGAGGGGTCTGCAGCGGGGCCGGAGGGAGGGCAGGGACAGGAGCAGGCTGCGTTTGGTCCGTTTGCGTAAGAAACAGCTTTAAAAAAGGGTGCCCCTGACAAAGATCTCCCCTCACCTGCAGCTCCCTGCCTGCTGGGGAAGAGATGAAAGGGCTGAGTTTAAAAACCAGGGCAGAAAGCGACCCCTAAGCTCCCCGACGCCTGAAGACTTTCGCCCGTTGCACGGCCTGGGAGCAGCCCAGCGCAGCAGCCAGCTCTCAGCTCCCCGCGGCGAGAGCCTCCGGGGAGGCAGGATGGAAACCGGAGGTAGCTCTGGCTGCCAGGAGTGGCTGGAAGGGGGGAAAAGGAGCTCAGCTCCAGGCAGAGCAGCTTCTGCTCCCCCTTGTTGCCTCCCTCCCATCGCATACTTTCTGGTGGGACAGAGAAAAAACCTCGAGTACAAAAACTGAAGGAGGAGAAAAAAAGCCTGAGGCTGCTGCAGGAGTCAAAGGGAGTGAAGTGAGTGATTGCAGAGAAACAGTTAACTTAAAACCTGCTTTAGAACACAAAGCAGCCCCACTTGGCTCTGCCACAAGCTGCCCCTCGAGGCTCTAACGCCCCCTTCCCCTCCGGGCACTCCGAGGCTCTCCTGTTCCCCTGGGGCAGAAGCAGCCAACTCCCTGACACTCAGATCCCTGTCCCAGAAAGAAGGCTTCAGTTCCTCTTCCTCCTCCTCCTCCTCCTCCTCCCAGCTGGCTTGGTTCCTGCCAGGCTTCAAAGCAAGGAGGACAGCAGGGACCCAGTGGAGAGCTCTGCTCTGAGGAGACCTGCAGGTGGCTGGGGCTCAGCTGCCCTGGCCTGGTGTCTGTTCCACTCTCCCACCCAAGCACAGCTCAGCAGCTTCCCAGCCTCCAGGTTTCTGTCCAGACAAGATTACTTCTTAAAAAAAAAGGATAAAATATTGAATCAGCAACAGGGGCTGGGTGTTTGCCAGACTCCACAGCCCGGGCAGAGCACAGGACAATCGGCTTCCATCGCAGCTGCTGTTGCTTCACTGTGGAGAGAGAAGAAGGGGAGGTGCTGGGGGGGAGGTGCTGGGGAGGGCTCTGCCTTCTCCTGAGGAAGGGGAAGCAGAAGGTTTCCTGCTTGGTCTTCCCCTAAAGCATCTCCACCCCGGGAGCAGCAGAGGGGCAGAGTTACCCCCAGCCACCACCTCCCACCAGAAGAGCAGGGGCTGGCCGTGCTGAACACCCACCACAGGCAGCAGAGCCTGGCCAGCTGCACCCAGGGGTGCCTCTGCCACCAGCCCCAGCCTGGGCTCTCAGGAAGCAGCAGAGCCTCTGATCACCTCCTGCTCAGCTCATGGAAGGTACCTGGGGCAGCAGGTGAACACTAAGAGCAGGAGCAGAGCTTGGCAACAGGCAGGCTGAGCTGCTGCGTGCCAGAGGGGGATGAGGAACTGCTCTGGGTGAGCTCACACCCTCCCCAGTGTCCCCACTCCCAGCACAGCCAGGGACCCCATCACCTCCTCAGCTCTCCACCCACCCCCAGGGACAGTCAGAGGTGCAGTTACAGAATCACACAGCAGTTCAGGTGGGAAGGGACCTCAGAGGTCAGAGGCAGAGTCCCTTCCCTCACCTGCTGGCCTCCTGAAGAGGGAAGTACTCACAAAGCTGATCTCTGTCTCCTGCAGCTCTTCCAGCTGCTCTCTCAGCTCTGCAGAGGGCTCAGGTACAGATGGGCCTGGGGAGCTGCTGGGGAGACAGAAGGGGGAGACCTGTAAAGCAGCTTTTAGATGCTGTCAGTATGTCCTGTGTCCAGGGCTGCCCTGTGGAGCTCAGCCAAGGCACAGAGACCTTTGGGAGGCAGGATGAACACGGAGGAACAGGCAACAGGACCTGGGGCTGGCACCCAAAGCACCACCAGGACATCATCCTTCCTGGTCTGACAGGCAACAGGACCTGGGGCTGGCACCCAAAGCACCACCAGATCATCCCTCCTGGTCTGAGAAGGCTTCAGGCACTCAGAACAAGGATCTCTTGTCCAGCCAAGCACCAGCAGCTCTTCACAGAGGTCTTCCAAGCACCTCATCAACACAGAAATGGTCCTGGGTGAAAGCAGCCCAGGGACAAGCAGCAGAGCTCAGGCAGTCTCAGCCCCTTCAGACAGAGACCTTTGATTGAAGCAGCCCCTGGCAAACCTCTAGCCAACCTTTCCTGCTCCAAACCAGAGCACAGCAGGCCTCAGGACATGTGCACCCCAAGCCTGAGGGCTCCATCCCCAAGGGTGAAGTGTGGGCACAGAACAGGACTGCTTGGTTGGAGAAGAGCTCTGAGAGCCCTGAGTGCAGCCACCCACCCAGCACTGCCATGCTCCCTGGGGGAAGGACACCTGCTCAGGCTGGGCCTCTCCCTGGAGGGGAAGGGGAGAAGCTGTGGCCACCACAGCCTCAGCAGGAGGCCAGGCAAGGCCCAGGCTGGGCCCTGCAGTCCCTCAGCAAGCAGCTGCAGCATTCTGAAAGGAGGGAAGCACTGGGCTACAGGCTGAAGAAATGGCCTCAGGCTGCACCAAGGGAGGCTCAGGTTAGACCCTAGGAAGAATTTCTCCCCCAAGAGGGTTCTCAGACACTGGCCCAGGCTGCCAGGGTGGTGCTGGTGGAGTCCCCAGCCCTGGAAGTGTTGAGAGGGGCAGATGAGGTGCCTGGGGCCATGGTTCAGGGGTGAGCAGGGCAGTGCTGGGTGGATGCTTGGGGCTGCATGATCTCAAACTCCAAGCACAGTGACTCTCTGAAGGCACAGCTCCCTCTCTGCCTGCCCACACCTCACCCATGCCTTACTCCCAGCTGTTCTGGCCTCCTCCTCCTCCTCCCCTGAGCTCTCTAACCAGCACCTCACTGCTCCTGGCCTGGGCAGAAACCAAAGGCAAGGACACTCAGTGCTCATGGCAGCCCTTGGGGTTTGTCTCAATTAGCAGCAGGCAGCTCTGTCCTGATGCAGGGCTGCAGGATGAGGCATCAGAGAACCATTAAGGCTGGAGAAGACCCTGAAGATCAAGTCCAACCATGAACCTAACACTCCCAAGCCCACCACTGAACACCAAGTGCTTCTCTCCAGTCTTGGGGATCACCCTCCAGAACCCCCTGCTGCAGCTCAGGAGTTTCCACTCCCCATGGCATGGGCTGCTGGATGACAGAGCTGGGCTGAGGAGCAGCCCCACAGCTGCCCAATATCCCCTGTGCCCCCACAGGAGCATGTCCTCAGCACACAGAGGCAGGTGGCAACCTTTCTGAGGCCTTGCTGCAGGAGAGGGACCCAGGGTGTCCTGGCATGGCCCAGATCAGCTTGTGTTCCTAAGGCAGACATGGAGCAGGCCAGCTCCTGCCTCCCCCCTCTGGGCCTTTCTAGCTGGAGAGGCCTGGGGTGAGATCACTCCCTTAGTGCAGGGCTACAGAGGCTTCAGAGGTTACCTCCCCAGCCTGGCTGAACTCTGCAGAGAGCAGGAAACCCAAACCAACAACCTCCTGAAATCCATCCAGCAAGTTCTGCTCCCCATCAACAAAGCACAAACCCTCTGTCCCCTTCCCAGGGCCTGCAGAGCTTCCCAGACCTCCCAAGGTCACCAGAGTGGCTTTAAACCTCTGACAGCTCTGATGGAAGCAGCTCAGGTCCCAAGATCCCAGCCAGCAGAGGACACTGGTCTGTTCTCCCTCCTGGGTGGCATTCCCACTGCCTGCTGCTGGCCCCTGGCTTCAGGGGAGGTTGGCAAGGGGGAAGCAAAGGCTTGAGTGGCCACAGGGCACAGGAGCCTCTGCTCCAGAGGTGCCACAGGGCACAGGGCACAGCAGCCTCTCCTCCAGAGGTGCCACAGGGCACAGCAGCCTCTGCTCCAGAAGCACCTGAGCAAACACAGCTCAGGCTTCACACCTGGGGAACCCCCTGGGACTCACCCAGGGAGCAGCAGCTTCCCTCTTACCTCCCAGAAGCTGTCATTTGACCAAGAGAAAGGTGCTCAGTGCCACCCAGGGCAAGGACACCACCCCCAGAGGCCTTACCCCTGCCACAGGGACCCCCAGCTTACAGGGGCACCCTGCCTGCACAGCAGCTCTGCAGGCTCTGGCCAGCACCAGGCCCCAGGGTGAGGCTCCCAGGAGAAGGTTCCCAGGCTGAGCCTGGTTCCTTGCCTCACCTAGGCAGGAAGGTGCCAGGAGCTGTCCTAGGCAAGTCCTTGGCTGAGCTGTCAGCTTTGTGCACTTCAACGCCCACTGACCTAGTAGAGATGGGAGGAGAGAGAGCTGCAGGTGAGTGAGGAGCAGAGAACACCTCAGGCATGCTGAAGGGCTGGAAAGGAGCAGCTCTGGTTTAGGATCCCTCCCAAGAAGTTGCCATCTTTGACAGAGTGGGGGAAGAGGAGTTCATTCCCATTGCAGCTTGCTGTGTTGCTGCCCAGGGGACAGCAGGCACTGCTCCCAGTGCCCCTCTGCAGGCAGCAGGCCAGGAACAGGCAAAGGTTCAGATTGCTTCCAGGAAGAGAACAGCTCTACCCAGGGGATCATCCTCTGACCACAGCTCCTCCTCCTCCCTGCTGCTCTCACCACTTCAGGAAGAAACCAAAGATCCCAAGGCAGCCACCAGCCCCCTCAGGGCTCTCCATGCATTTCAGCTTCCTGGAGCCACACTGCAGGCATCCTGCAGCCTCCTGTCCTGAGCAGGGGCAGGAGCTCACTGCTAAGCCAGCCAGCCAGCTGCCAGAGAGCCCAAGCCTCTGGAAGAAGCAGCAGGAAGCTCATCTCCAGCACCACAGCAATGCTCTTCACCTCCACCAGCTCACTTCAATCAGCACAGTCACCTCCACTCCAGAACAAGGGCACTGAGTACAGGACACACAAGGAACCAGCAGCCCCTGGGACTCTGCCCCCCAGCTCAGGCAGAAGATGCAGGATGATGACACCAGTGATGGGCAGCAGGCAGGGAGACCACACAACAACTCCTTCCTCAAGCACATGCTTGAACCAACAGCACTCAGCTTGCTCCACGACACAGGGGCCACCCCCAGGGCCACTTCTGCAGCATGCCAAGACCCCAACCATCCAGGCAGCAGCACCAAGTCCTCCCAGGCCTCAGGACCCTGGCTGGCAGCAGCTGCTGGGCTTGCTGTGGGCCCAAGCAGCCAGAGCCTTCCTTACCTGTTGGCAGGTGAGTTCAGGCCTCCACTGCCCAGGGAAGAGGTGGACAAGGTGGTGGCAATGGAATCACTGTTGGCTTCATCTGCAGGCAGGGTCCTGGGCAGCAGATCTGGACGCCCCAGGTGGGAACCTGAGTTCAAGCACAGAATGTTCCAGACTGTTCCAGCACCAGCACCACGGGGTGTGTGGCATGAGCTCCCACACTGGGGATCCAGGCTGGATCCCCCCCCTCCAGGGTGTCCCAGCCCTGCTGGCAGGTCTCTGCCTCCTCAGGTCTGCCTTGCCCAGCTGCAGCCCCAGCACCCACCCCCTGGGCACAGAGACCAGGCACACGGGGCCCTGGCAAGAGCACAGACATCACGGAGGTGTCTTGCCCAGCTCAGGAAGCGAACACAAGCTGGAAAATAACTTCTCCAGGCTTTTTTTCCTTTAGGCAAGACACCAACCTTGCTCCACCTCTGCCTCTGCTGTCACTTGAGCTTTGGTCTCACAGGACAGGTGGCCCTGGGCAGGCACTGCCGGGCAGCTGCGCCGGGGAACTGCCGTGCCAGAGCGGCTCTTCTTGGAGGGGGATGGCTTCACTTCAAGACAGAAACCAAGAGAACACTTACCTACCATGGGCAGGAAGCAGGAAAGGACCTGACACAGCCCCTCCCCAGTGACAGAGCCTGGCATGAGGGCTGTGCCCCCCAGGGAACAGGCTCAGCTCCTCTAAGGCCGTGTGGGTGAGGCGAGAACAACCCAGGAGGAAGGAAGAGCTGACACAGCAGAAGAGACTTCCTGAAGCTCCTGCCGTCCTCCACCTTCCCAAAGCAGAGCTGCTGAGCAGGGGGAAGATAGAGAGCATGGCAGGGGCCCAGGGGGCAGCTGTGTGCAGGTACTCACGTGGGATCTTCTTGAAGACCGAGGTGCACATGAAGCGCTGGAAGCGCTCGGCGTAGAAGCTGGGTCTGTGCACAGAGACTGTGTCCTGCAAGGCAAGGGGCAGAGCTCAGGGGCTGCATCCCACTGCAGGAGGCAGCAAGGCTAGCAGGAGCTGCAGGCAGCACAGGAAGGAATCAGGGCTTGCCCACGGAGGAGGAGGAGGAGGTGACAAGTGTTAACAGCAGCACCAAGCTTTGGGAGAGGATCTAGGAATGAATGCTAACAGCTGAGAGAGGAAACACTCCCAGGCCACAGAAAGTCAAGAGTCCCGGGCCCAGGAGGAGCATGGAGAGCATGCACAGCTTAGAAAGACACTGGTGGTACTGCTGGAGACCCCTCAAGACCCCTGCAGAGCCCTATAGAATGCTACAGAGCCTGGCAGAGACCCTACAGAACCAGACAGACCCCAACAGCTACCTACAGAGACCTGGAGAGCCCTGCAGACCACCCCAGAGCTCTACAGACCCCAGAAGTGCCCTACAGACAGCTCCAGAGCTCTACAGACCCCAAGAGTGCCCTGCAGACCCCCTGCAGACCACCCCAGAGCTCCACAGACCCCAAGAGTGCCCTACAGAACCAACAGAGCCCTGCAGAGCTCTACAGACACCTAGAGAGTCCTGCAAACCTCGAGAGACCCCAAGAGACCCTTAGAGAGCCCCAGAGAGCCCCCCCAGACTACAGCAGAGCCATCCAGGTCCCTCCAGAGCATGACAGAGCATGACAGACCCCTCCAGAACCCAAGAGGGCCCTGTGGAGCCTTGCTAACCCCTGCAGAGCCTTCAGAGCCCTCCCAGCCCCAAGAGAGCACTGCAGAGCCCAAGAGACACCGAGAGAGCTCCAGTCACCACACCTGAGCTCTGCNTCTGCTCTGGGCTTTCCCCAGCTGCTCCTGTGCTCTTTTGGGGTGCTTTAGGCTGCCCTGGGCTCTTCAGGGTTGTTTTGCCAGTGGTTTCCAGGGCTCTGTGGTGCTCTGGGCTGCTTTCAACTGCCTTGGGGAGTTTTTATGCTGGTTTGGGGGTTTTTAGGGTGGTTTTGGGGATGGCAGAGGCTTTTTTAGGGAGCTTCAGGCTGGTTTGGGGCTGTTGAGGGTGGGGTTGTCATGCTTGAGAGGGGGTTCAGGGAGTTTTAGGCTGTTCTGGAGGGGGCCTGGGCTGTTTGTAGGGTGTTTTCTGCCTCTTTTGGACTATTTTTGGCTGGTGTAGGGTGGTTTTAACATGGTTTTGGCTGTTTCAGAGTGGTTCTGGGCTGTTTTGGGGTGGTTTTGGCATGATTTAGGGATCTTTAGCTTGTTTTGGGACTGTTTGAGGGCATTTTCCCAGTGTTTTAGGGGTTTTTGTGCTGCTTTAGGCTGTTTCCATGGGGTTTTAGCATGTTTTGGAGTGTTCTGTGCTGTTTTTTGCTGCTTTAGGGTATTTTTAGTGCTGTTTTGGGTGTTGCAGACTGGTTTTGAGGTGCTTTGGAGTGGTTTTGTGCTGTTTTGGGGTGGTTTAGGGCTACTTTACAGGGGTTTGGACTGCTTTTAGGCTGTTTTGGTGTATTTCTGAGCTGGTTTGGGGTGTTTTGGAGAGGTTTTGTGCTGGTTTGAGGCTCTTTGGGGGGATTTTGGCTGGTTTTAGGGTGTTCCCAGCTGTTTTGGGTCTGTTTTGAGCCATTTTCTAGTGGCTTTGGGTGGTTTTGTGTTGCCCTCTGTTGGTTTCAAGGGCTTTTAGCATGGTTTAGAGGAGTTTTTCCTACTTACCCCATCATGTACAAGAGCCTTCCAAGAGTGCTCCAGCTTCTTGACAAACCTGAGGAAAGAATTCAGAGCAGTTTTCACACCAAGTCCTTGCTGCCTATGTCCTGTCCTGCTCCCTCAGCACTAAGCCTGGCTTCTGGGCACAGTGGCAAGCACATCTCAACCATGGACTGCTTTGCCCTTGGATTCTCTTCACTGCTCCACAGACAGCAGGGCTAGGGGAGAGGGCTGGGGTGGGGACAGACACTCCCCTCTCTCCAGGGGAGAGTTTCTCAGGCAGAAGTTCATCTGCAATGCCATTTGACAGCGATTTTCTGTCTGTAACCCTCTGCACATTGCATTTTAGTGCCCAGAGAAGAGGAGGGAAGCCTCATAGCTCCTCTCCAGTCTATAAACAGAAGCCCTTGTGGCCATTTTAAGCCACTACTTGTTTTTTCCTTGCCACTTCCTGCACACTGCCTGTGTACAACAACCACAGCAGACAAAACCAGCTTCACTAGAGTGAATGTATTCTGGGAACATGAAGTAAATATAGTAAGGACCCAGAAATGGATTCCAAAATGTCTGGCCTCAGGAAAAGAGAAAATGGGAAATAAATATATTTGTTAAATGTATTTATTTGTGCCTTAACTATTTCCTGAAAGCCAAGCAAGCAGCAGGCAATGCTGTCTGCAAACTGCTCTTCACAGAATCCCAGTGTGGTTGGGAGCTCTGGGATCACCCAGTGCAACCCTTGGGATCCAGGAGGGTCACCCCCAGCAGCTGGCCCAGGGTCACCTCCAGCTGGGCTGGGAATCTCTCCACACGAGGAGACTCCACAGCCTCTCTGCAAAGCCTGGGCCAGGGCTCCAAGCTGAGCCTAACACCAAACAAGCTTCTCCTCCTGCTCAGCTGCAAGCTCCTGGCTTCCAGTTGGTGCTCAGTGCCCCTTGGCCTGGCCCTGGGCACCCCTGAGCAGAGCCTGGCCCCAGCCTCTTGCCCCCAGCCTTCAGCTGTAGCTCAGCATGGAGCAGCTCCCCCGTGGGGCTGCTCTTCTCCAGGCTCAGCAGCCCCAGGGCTCTCAGCCTTTCCTCCTGCCAGAGCTGCTCCAGGTCCCTCAGCATCTCCCTAGCCTCCCCTGGCCTCTCCCCAGCAGTTCCTTGGCTCTCTGGAGCTGGGGAGCCCAGGGCTGGCCCCAGGAGCCCAGAGGTGACCTGAGGGGGAGGAGAACCTCCCTTGCCCTGCTGCTCCCCCTCTGCTGCCTGCAGCCCAGGAGACCCTTGGCCTCCTTGGCCCCAGGGCCCATGGCTGCCTCCTGGGCACCTTCCCCTGAGCAATCCCTGGCTGTTAGCAGATGCTCCTCACCTGTAGGACTGCAGCACATCGATGATGCCAATGTAGAGCAGCAGCCTCTCCCCCTTGGCGTTGCGGGCTGGGATCCCTCCCATCCTAGAAGAGGACAGGGCACAAAAGTCAACCTGGGTGTTCTCAGGTCCCACTGCCTCTCCTGCAGCCTGCTGTGGGCTGAAGGAACTGTTGATCAAGCACCCACACACAGGAGGCACCTCCTGTTCAGCTGAGGACAAGTCTGAGCATGATGCTTTTTGAGCAGAACACCTGAAGCTGCTGGGAGCAGATCTCCCTGGTGGCTGGAGCTGAGAACCCCAGGCCAGGCATCAGGGCAGAGGAGACTCAGACTAGATACCAGAACTCTGCCATCCTGAGGGTGCTGAGACACTGCCACAGGTTGCCCAGAGGTGGTAAATGCTCCAGAGAATAGAACCACAGAAGCATGGAATTGTTTTGGTTGGAAGAGACCTCCAAGATCATCAGATCCAACTGGGAACCTAACGCTGCCCCAGGGCCTCAGCACCACAGCTCCAGGGCTCTGAAACCCCTCCAGGGGTGGGGACTGCATCACTGCCCTGGGCAGCCTGGGCCAGGCCTAACCCAAATCCTTCCTCATGGCCAAGCTGAACCTGCCCTGGGGCAACCTGAGGCTGGTTCCTCTTGTCTTATCCCTTGGGCGAAGAGCCCAAGCTCCCCCTGGCTCCAGCCTCCTCTCAGGGAGCTGCAGAGAGCCAGAAGCTCTCCCCTGAGCCTCCTCTTCTCCAGGCTAAGCCAGCCCAGTTCCCTCAGGAGACTCCCACCCTGGAACCATCCCAGCTCAGGTTCTCAGGGGCTCTGAGCCACCCGGCCCAGCTGATGCCCTGCTGACTGCAGAGCTGTTGGGACCAGGATCACCTTGCAAGATCCCTTCCCACCTCTCACTCTCCATGATCCTAAAAGGCCAAGCAAGCAGCAGGAGCAGAACTGGGCCAGACTCACTGGTCATCTGTCTCGATGGTGCCCCCTCTTCTGGCCTCCCCCTGGATGGACTCCATGGCTGTGGAGTAAAGAGGCTTCTGGGCTGCTGGGCGCCGTGTGTCCTGGGCCGCGCCGTCCGCCACGGCCTCCCTCTGGGCCAGGTCCATGTTGTGGATGGCCACCAGCAAGCTGTAATCCATGATCTTAAAGCTCTGCAGCACCTGGGCAGGAAGGCAAGAAAGGCTGGTTGAGGATGGCAAAGCCCAAGGGAACTGGCAGGGCAAATGCTTTTGGGAGCTCAGTCAGCATGTGGCTGCCTGCAGCCCGCAGCCCCAGGGAGGGCTCTTCATCCACAGCTCAGCACAGTCAGCTCCAGAGGGATGCCATGGAGGGGCTGCTGTGCAGGCAGGGAGCCAGAGCAAGGGAGAACACAGAGCCCTGCATGGCTGCCTGCAGCCCCCAGCCCCAGAGGAGGGCTCTTCATCCCCAGCTCAGCACAGTCAGCTCCAGAGGGATGCCATGGAGGGGCTGCTGTGCAGGCAGGGAGCCAGAGCAAGGGAGAACACAGAGCCCTGCATGGCTGCCTGCAGCCCGAGCTCCAGGGGAGGGCTCTTCATCCCCAGCTCAGCACAGTCACCTCAGTGACAGGAGCTAGAGGGAAGCCATGGAGGGGCTGCTGTGCAGGCAGGGACCCAGAGCAGGGGAGAACACCGAGCCCTGCATGGCTGCCCAACCTGATAGCAGGCTGAGCCAAGCACCCTACCCTCCTCCCCAGATCCTGCCCCACTCCAGAGCTCAGCCTTGGCAGAGGAGTTTTCCCCCAGCCCCAGAGCCACTGCCAGGTTTAACTCAGGTTGGAAGCACCCAACAAAACTTGGGTCCAGATCCTGCTTCCCACCCACACCACCACCAAAGCCACAGGCTCTCCAAGTCAGGAGCCCCCTCCTCTGCCGGTGGTGAAGAGGACAGCACCAGAACCTCCCCACTCACCAAACAGTCCCTCTGTAACGTCTTGCAGAGGGCATTGTACATGTCTGAGTCCAAGAAGAGGCCATCAGGGATGTCCTGCATGAAATCCAAGTCCTTGTAGGTGGGGAAGACCTTCTCCCTCTCCTTCTGGGAGGCTCGGCGCTTGTAGGTGGAGCCCTTCAGGTCGTACTTGAGGTGCATGCGGACCGAGCGCGGCAGCAGGTTGTTCATCACCACGATGCGAATGTTCTTGCCCCCAGCCTGCACACAGTACAGCCCATAGAACTTGGGCAGCAGTGTCCTTGGGTTCTGGTTCAGGTTCTGCAACACCAAAAGCCAGAGAAATGCCTTCAGAGAGCAATGCTTATTCCCAGGGCAGACCCGAGGGTGGTTTGCTCCTTCCCGTGCTTCTCCTCGGCGCTGGCTCTGAGCAGGGAAGGGATGAGGGCAGCTGAGCACAGGGGGCAGAGGGGATGGAGGGCAGGCTGGGAGAGGGCAGCCTGGAGAAGAGGAGGCTCCAGGGGGGCCTTAGAGCAGCCTTCCAGTCCTTCAAGGGGCTGGGGAGGGACTCCAAGAGGGAGTGCGGCCACGGGACACGGGGTAATGGCTTTAACCTGGAAGAGGCAAGGGCTGGGGTAGGTGCCAGGAGGAAGTTCTTCACTCTGAGGGTGGGGAGACACTGGAACAGGATGGCCCAGAAGCTGTGGATGCCTCATCCCTGGCACTGTTCAAAACCAGCTCAGATGAGGCCTTCAGCAACCTGGTCTAGGGGAAGCTGCCCTTGCCCATGGCAGGAGGGTTGGAACCGGATGATCTTCGGGGTCCCTAAACCACTCTGTGACGCCTACAGGCAGTAACAAGGTCCCTGCCAAGCTGAGTGGGCCAGAGGAAGACTGCAGGAAGGAAGAAGTTTGCTGCTGACTCCCAGAAGTGACTCACCATGTAGTAGCCAGGCAGCAGCTTCTGCAGGAACTCAGCCTCCTTGTGCTGAACTGTCTTGATGATGAACTCGTCGTCGCTGGACACGTAGAAGAGAGAGCCACTGGCCCCAGAGTTGGAGAGCTCAATCAGGGGCTCGTTGCAGAGGGAGTACTGAGGGGCACAGGGGGAGAGAGACACCAGCAGGACACTTCAGCACCAAGGCTCCTCTGAAACACTGACAAGAGCACAGGCCAGGGGCACACACAAGCAGCACCCACAGCTATGCTCACAGAGCTTGCCACAGAGCCTGGCAGCCTCCCCGGGTGCCAGAGGGGGCAGAGGACAAGCCCTGAGCATAGCAGGCACCCACCAGGCACCCAGCTCCTCTGAGACACTGACAGAGCACAGGCCAGGGGCACACACAAGCAGCACCCACTGCTCACACAGCTTGCCACAGGGGCCTGGCAGCCTCCCCAGGTGCCAGGGGGGCAGAGGACAGGCCCTGAGCACACCAGGCACACAGCAGGCAGGCAGCAGGCACCCACCAGGCAGGCAGCTCCTCTGGAACACTGACATAGCACAGGCCAGGGGCACACACAGGCAGCACCCACTGCTCACACAGCTCGCCAGAGGGGGCAGAGGACAGGCCCTGACCACACCAGGCACCCACCAGGCAGGCAGCTCCTCTGGAACACTGACATAGCACAGGCCAGGGGCACACACAGGCAGCACCCACTGCTCACACAGCTCGCCAGAGGGGGCAGAGGACAGGCCCTGAGCACACCAGGCACACAGCAGGCACCCAGCTCCTCTGAGACACTGGCAGAGCAAGGGCCAGGGGCACACACAAGCAGCACCCACTGCTCACACAGCTTGCCAGAGGGGCCTGGCAGCCTCCCCAGGTGCCAGGGGGGCAGAGGACAAGCCCTGAGCATAGCAGGCACCTACCAGGCACACAGCTCCTCTGAGACACTGACAGAGCAAGGGCCAGGGGCACACACAAGCAGCACTCACTGCTCACACAGCTTGCCAGAGAGCCTGGCAGCCTCCCCAGGTGCCGGGGGGGCAGCAGACAAGCCCTGAGCACAGCAGGCACCCACCAGGCACACAGCTCCTCTGGAACACTGACAGAGCAAGGGCCAAGGGCACACACAACCAGCACCCACTGCTGTGCTCACACAGCTTGCCAGAGGGGGCAGAGGACAAGCCCTGAGCACAGGCGGCACCCACCAGGCAGGCAGCTCCTCTGGAACACTGACAGAGCACGGGCCAGGGGCACACACAAGCAGCACCCACTGCTCACACAGCTTGCCACAGGGGCCTGGCAGCCTCCCCAGGTGCCAGGGGGGCAGAGGCCAGGCCCTGGCCCAGCCCCACTCACCAGGTAGTCGTCGGGCCGGATGCCGAAGAGCTCTCGGAAGTAGCGGAAGGCGACCGGGGCGTAGGTCTTGAACCGAAAGTCGTTGTAGTGGTGAGCTGGGGTCAGGTTGCTCCCTTCACTGGCCCAGGGGAGGAGAACACACAGGGTTGGGCTTTGAACATCTCCTGAACGGCCCCAGAGCAACCCCCCCCACTGCCTGGCTGCTTCTAAGGCAGCAGAGGGCCAGGGAGCAGCGGCCAGAGGGACGGGGGCAGAGGCTGCTGTGGCTCACAGGGTGGTGGGGACAGGGACAGGGAAGGGCCAGGGCTCTTCAGAGGCAGGAGAGCAGGGAACTGAGCAGCTCTGCTCAGGAGACCTCTTGCCCCCCTCCTGCATTCAACTGTCCTGCTTTGCTGCAGCTTCCTGACATGCAAGGTTAGGAGCTGATGCTGCCACCCACCCCCAGAGCAGCAGAGAGAGGAGAAAGCAGGCACCCACCTGGGGAAGAAAATACTTTCTACCACGTAGAAATCTTGCATGAGAACATCTCTCTCAGGCTTAGTGCTCAAGCTTCCAACTGTGTGTGTGATGCCCAGCTGAATGGCACCTTTCAAGGCAGATGATGTTGTCTGGAGGGGCAGGGAAAAGGAGTTAGATGTGTGGAGAGAGGAAGGGAAGGATTTCAGGAACAGAGCTCCCTGTTCACAGCAGCACTGGCAGCTGAAGGGGGATTTCACACCCACTGGCTCCAGCTTCCACCATTTCTTTCTCAGGGAGGGACATCACCTGCTGATGGGAACATCTGGGAGCATCCCCAGGCCCCTGAGAGCATCCTGCTCCAACCTTACACTCTGGGTGCTCAAGCACCAAAGGACTTCAACTAGACTCCTTCACTTGGAGGGTGGTGGAGCCCTGGCCCAGGCTGCCCAGAGAGCTGCTGGAGTCTCCAGCTCTGGAGACACCCCAAGCCCAGCTGGAGGTGACCCTGCTGTGCCAGGGGGTTGGGCTGGGTGCTCTCCAGAGATCCCTTCCCGCCCCTGACCCCCTGTGGTTCTGTGACTCAGCATCCAGCTGCTCCTCAAAAGGAATGAGTTTCCTTTCCTCCTCTCACAGCACTCATCTCTGCTGCAGCCAGAGGGGGGAGATCCAGGGACAGGTTATCCTGTGCCCCTAGGAACAAACACACTCTTGTCACCTTGCTCTTGCAGCTATCCACTCTGGAGCTTGCCCTTCCCCAGCTTGGGCACAGCCTCAGGTCTTCTGCAGGACAAGGCAGGCAGGGCCTCTGCTGCTGCCACATTCCCCTGCCTGCCCCTCTAGGTCATGGCTCTTTAACCCTCCAGAGCTCACTGTCCTTAACTGAGCAGCAGAGACCAGAACCCTCCATCCTCTGCACAAGCCACCCCAGAACAATGTGGGACTGTTCCTGGAGCAGCTCCTCCAGGGTCCTCTGCTGTCTGTGAGGCCATGATCTCATCTGGCAGCACTGAGATGTGCTCAGCCCAGCTCCTGCCATGGGCTTTCCCCACCACAGCCTGCCTGGGACCTGCTCAGCAGCCTGGAGCTCTCCAGCCCCCAGCTCCCAGAGCACCAGGAGAGGAATTCTGCTGGGATGTTGAGGCTGCAGAGCAGGTGCAGCTTGGATCTGTGCACTGCAGCTCAGGGACACCTCACTTGGCTCCCACACAAAGCAACTGGACCCAGAACAAGATGCAGGGCTCAGGATCCAACTGGTCTGGGTTTGTTTCCCTAAGCTCAGAGATCAAAGCATGTGGCAGCAGGACACAGCAGGATCCAGGGGACAGGGAGGTGAAGTTGTTTCCCCTGACACACATCCTCCCCATGAACTCCTGTCAAACAAACTGGAGCTCTTCTCCCCCCAGCTCCCTGAGACAGCAGCCCAGCCTGGCACTGCCTCCTGCTTGGCCTCTTCTCCTCCAGCTCCCTCTTCCTACCTGACATGCACTTCCCTGTCAAGAGGGGGAAGATCTTCACTCTGCTTTCCATCCTCACCCTCTAAAGGCTGAACTTGCCTGAGAGCAGCTCCCAGCTCAGCTCCCCCAGCCCTGCTCAAACTCCCTGCTGAGGCAGAGAGCTTCCCCCCACAGCACTGGATTGGGAGCACAGAGCCCAGGGCCAGGTTGCCAAGGAACAAGGATTTTCCTCTCCCATTAAGCAGCCTGAGCAGCTGAGCAGCTGACTAGAGGGCAAAGGAGGCTAGAAAACAACTTACCACCCCTGGAAGAAGAGGGGGTGGGAAGCAGAGAGGCTCTCCAGCAGTCTCACTCCCAGCTAAACCCCAGCCAGTCTCTCAGCAGCTTTCTGGGACCCTTGGAGGAAACATCCCAGGCATTTTCCACTGGCTCCTACTCCTCTCCTGTTTCTGCCATCTAACCTTCTACCTCTGAGTCTGCTGGGAAACTAGGAGCCAGGCCCAGCCCTGCAGAGAGCAGCAGTTCCAAAAGGGCAGCAGAAGAGAAGCTGGCTCCTGCAGAAGCACTGCTGGAATCCCTCCCTCCCCTCTGGCTCCTGCAGAGGCCTCAGGCTCACCCAGAGCCCTGCCATGCCCAAACCAAGCCCTGGCTCCTCCATCCACCCCCAGAAGTCAGCCTGGCTGCAGAGAGACTCAGCCCAGGCTGATGAAGTCCAGCAAAGGGGAAGCAGCAGCCAGAGAACAGCCCCAGTTCCAGGCTCCTCACACCCTCCCCTCTGCCCACAAACTCCAGCAGAGCCACAAGATCTAGAGACCCTGGTGCCCAGGGAGCACAGGCAGCTCCTGACAAGCCAGGAGAGGCCAAGGGAGAGCTGCTGAGGGGCAAAGCTTGGAAATAAACCCCTTTAGAAGGCTGCAGAGGAGAAGCTAAGCAGCAGATAGCAGCCCTTGGCCACAGACATCACTCACCACCCCCCATGGGGCCACAGGGCCTGCTGCTGCCCTGGGGAGAGCAGACAGGGCAAGAGGCAGCTGGGCTGCAGGAGCCTCCTCACCTTCTTGTAGGTAGTCTCTCCTGTGGAGTCCACTCCTCTGTGGCCCTTCCTGATGGTCTGTGAGCCTGGCTGCCCAGAGCCTCCTGGCATCTAGGGGTGCAGGAAAAGACAGGAGGAACCAAGGCTGTGAAGTCAGTGGCTCAGAGGCTGCTGGCTGCCCAGAACCATCACCCTGGGGGGACCTGCTGGTGGGTGCCCCAGCCCCCTGTGTGCATGCCAAGGGAGGGCAGGAGGGAAGATGACCTCTGGGGCAGCAGCAGCAACTGAAAGGCCTCCAAGGACCCAAGCAAGGCCAAACATCTAAGCAGGGAAGGACACCCTCCTGCACCACCCCCAGAAGGGTTTGCTTCCCTCATCACCCCCTGCCTGGCTCCAAGGAAGCCTGGGTGAACTGCAGCCTCTCCTGCTGCTCCCTGCCAGCAAGGCCAAGGCTCTGAGGAAGCATTTTAGGAAGGTGGCAAATTCTCCTAGCTCTGATTCATGCCACAGGAGCTTGCCTGACTCATCCCCTCCTGCCCCACACAGGCAGCTACTGAAAGGTGTTTCCCAGCCAAAATGAACACCCTGCTGGCAGCAGGAGACCCACAGGGGGGTTTCTGGGGGCACTAGCACTGGGCAGCTCCAGGACAAGCTGCTTTGGGAGCAGAGGTCTCCTGGCTAAGGAGAAATGCTCTGATGTTCCAGGGGAGCAGCTGCAGCTCACTCTCCTCACTGCTGCCTGGCTCATCCCCACCCTGAAGGAGACTGGAGAAGCAGCAGCCAGTTCTGCAGGGATGCAATCTCTCAGGCAGGGAACAAAGCAGTTTGCTGCTCAGGAGCTTACCTCAGGGGTGAGTGACTTCTTGAAGGTAGATGATCCTGCCAAAAGAACAAAGCCACACTCAGAAAGGGTTAAGCATTATTAGCCAGCCCCAAAAAGCCTGACAGGCTGCTGGCTGCCAACAAACATCTGAAGAGGCACTGACTCATGGCTGATTTCTCCCCAGCCTCTCCTCCTGCAGCAGGGAGAAGTGTGATGAAGCCACCAGGAAATGTCACTCTGCTGACTGCTGCCAGCCAAGCTCAGGCTGCTGGTGGTGCTAGGGGCAAGAGTCTGCCCTGCCCTGCCCCCCTCAGCTGGCTCCCTGCACAGCACCACCTGCAGAGGTGGCACCAGCCACTTCCCTGCCTCGGATGGGGTTTATAGCTCTGCAGGATTGTTGCCATGGATTCATCAGAGCTGGGAGAGCCAAGGGCTCTGCAGGCTTTCAGCAGATGAACTGACCAGGCTTCAGCTCACAGGGATCTCCAAACCCTCTGCTAAAAGGCCCAGAACATCAACCCTTCCACTGGAAGCCAAGGCCAGGGATGTCCAAACCCACCCTGGTGTTGAAGAGCTGAGAGCTGATCAACTAACTTCTCTCTTTTAGGCCTCACTTCCTGTCCTGGGCTGGTTCTTTGGATGGAGAAAGGATAAAATCCAGCAGCCATCAGATGCCACTGCCCCTCTGGGGTCTGCCTGCACCACAAAGCCACCAGCCACCTAACCCCAGGACGCCTTCAGGGGGAGCAGGGAGGGAGCTGAGGGCGAGGGAGCTGAGGGCTCCTTCCCCCGACCCCAGGGGCTGTCTGACCACCTGAGGCATTGTAACACCAACCCCTTGCAGCCTGGGCTCCTTCCCCTGACAGCCAGGGGCTGTCTGACAAGGGCAGGCATCACAGCTCTGGCTCCTTCCCCTGACGGCCAGGGGTTCTCTGACCAGAGGCATCACAACACCGACCCCTTGCAGCTCTGGCTCCTTCCCCCGACCCCAGGGGCTGTCTGACCACCTGAAGCATCCCAGCTCTGGCTCCTTCCCTCAACCCCAGGGGTTCTCTGCCCAGAGCCATCCCAGCAGCGACCCCTGGCAGCTCCAGCTCCTCCTCCCACCCCCCAGCCCCTTCCGAAGGCTGCAGCCTCCTGCTGGGATCGCATCCAGCTCGACCAAAGCTGCGTTTCAGCAGCAGGACCAGGGCTGTTTCAGCAGGGGAAGGCAGCAGGCTCCTGACCCCTCCCCGAGTGATCGAAGCTCTCATTTCAACGCACCTTGGACAAGCCAGAGGAGAAACTCCCCTGAAAAAGGCTTCCCCCTGCAGCCAGCCAGCACAGCACCGGCCCCAGCTGCCTCCCACCCCTTCGGCTCCCTTCACAGACAACAAAGTTGGCCTCGACAAGCTCGGATTTGTCTGTTTGGAGTTGTCCTGGGGTTTCCTCCTCCTCCTCCTCCTCCCCTGGCACACTCAGGGCTCTCTGCAGCCAGCCAGGCTGCCTCAGCTCTCCCAGAGCCATGGAACCCTGCAGGTTGGAAGAGACCTTTAGGTTCATGGAGTCCAAGCATCAGCCCAGCCCTGAGGCATGTCCCTCAGCACCACATCCACAACAGAGCCACAGACCCCCTTAGGTTGGAGAAGCCCTGTAAGGAAGGACTCCTGCACCCCTCCCCTCCTCCCCTCACCTCTGGGAGCAGCCAGAAGGAAGCTGCTGGTGTGTTCTGAGGAAACCAAGCAAGCTCAACTCCCACCCCCCTGCCACAAGGCTCCTGAACCTGCCCAAGACCCAGCAGGAGCCAGGGAGGGAGGAGACACCACAGCAGAACATCTGTTCCACAGCAACCAGGCCTTGGTTTTAAGCAAGTATCTGTAATGATGGAAATGGGAACCCCCAGGGCCCCAGGAGCCCAGCAGCATCACCAGCCTCATCCCCTGGAGCCTTCCAGGGCCCCAGGAGCCTTCCAGGGCCCCAGGAGTCCCAGCAGCATCACCAGCCTCATCCCCTGGAGCCTCCCAGGGCTCCAGCAGCATCACCAGCCTCATCCCCTGGAGACTGCTCCCTGCACAGCCACATCCCACCAGGGCTTCACCACAGCTCCCAGCACAGGAGCCAGCAGCAGATCCTCTCTCTGCTGCCCTCATCCCAGGCAACCCCGGTTCAGAGAGGAACCCAGAGAGCCTTGCTCGGCAGAGAGCCTGCCCCTGGGGTATCCTTCTCTTGGGAGGGTCCCAGGAGGGTTCCTCCCCTTGCCCCTCCAGGCCCCTCCGGGTCAAGCTGTTACCAGACAGGGTGACTCAAGAGGGGAAAGCTGCAGCCTGTGCTGGCAGTTCTGCTGCAGGAAGCTTCCCCTCCCTCCCTCCCTTCCTTCTCCCTCCCCCCTCCCTCCTGCTCACTTCCAAACGAGTTTGCTGCTGACTGGGACAGAGGGAATTCCTGTCTGACCATGCCACACACCACTGCTCCATGCCCCAGTGTGAGGAGGAGCACCCAGCTGCCTCTGTCCCAGAGCCCCAGGGGCTCAGGGGTGGGAAGGGATCTCTGGGGATCACCCAGCCCAACCCCCCTGGCACAGCAGGCTCACCTCCAGCAGCTTGCCCAGGATGGTGCCCAGCTGGGCTTGGGATGTCTCCAGAGCTGGAGACTCCAGCAGCTCTCTGGGCAGCCTGGGCCAGGGCTCCAGCACCCTCCAAGGCCAGAAGTTCTCCTGCTGTTGAGCTGGAGCTTCCTCTGGCCCAGGCTGTGCCTGTTCCCTCTTGGCCTGACCCTGGGCACCACTGCCCAAAGCCTGGCCCCAGCCTCCTGCCCCCCAGGGATCATTGCTCAGCACTGAGCAGATCTCCCCTCAGGCTTCTCCTCTCCAGCCTCAGCAGCCCCAGGGCTCTCAGCCTTTCCCCAAGTGCCCTCAGCATTTCTCTGCCCTCTCCTGTGCCCTCTGCAGCAGTTCCCTGTCCCCCCTGAGCAGGAGAGCCCAGGGCTGGCCCCAGACCTGCAGATGTGGCCTCCCTAGGGCAGAGCAATGTCCCCCTGCAAAAGCCACCTCTCCTGCTGACCAGGGCTGTCACTGGGTGAGGTCAGAGGATTTCACACAGAAACAGTTTGGTTTCTCCCCCATCCTGCTGCTATCCACAGGCAGCTTTGTGTCATCCCACACAGGCTGCCTGCAGGAGGGAGAGGGTTCAGTTCAGTGCCAGAAAGGTAACAACGTGAAGTCATTCCCAACAAAAGCTATTTCTGGAGCTGCTCAAACACCTCTGGGCTGAAAGAATTCAGCAGCCAGAATCCTGCCCCAGGCCCACAGCTGAAATCACCTTCAGACACCTGCAGAGCTCATTCTGGCCAAAGGAGACAGCTCAGGGGTGGAAAGCAGAGCCCAGAGAGGAACCCACGTCCCAAAGCAGAGCCCAGGAAGGAGCCCACGATGTCCCAAAACCTTTCCTTGGTTCTCTTCTTCCCCTCCTGCCTCTGGGAGCAAGCCCTGCAGCCTACTCCAGAGCATTCCTCAGTGCTGTTTACTGGCAGCTGAATCAAGCTAACTAAATAGCTGTCTGCCTTCCAGTGCTCTGAGCTGTCTGGGATCCCTTCCAGGCAGCCACAGCTCATCTACTCCTAGTGACCATGACATCATGCTAGGAACAAAAAGAGAAGCTGCAAAGTTGTGGGGATGGCAGCTGGTCAGAGGCTTGGGACAAACATCTCCTGGGGAAGGAGGCAGGGAGGCTCAGGGAGGCCCAGGCAGGACAAGCAGCAGCTCCCCAGAGCTGCTCAGACACAGCTGAGCTGCTCCTCAGGCTTCAGAGGAGACTCCAAAGTGGCCAGGTCAGCACACCCAGACACACCTCAGGCTCCTGCTGCTGCTGAGGAGAGGCCAGGCTCAGAGCTGGGAACCTTCTCCCTCCTGGTGGCACCAGGGCTAGGAGCACACAGCAGCTGCTTGTGAGGCCAAGGCTTGGAGCCACCACACCCCTGGGGGGGGTCTCTAGATGTTGGAGCCTCCAGGGGAGCTTGGAAGGGTTGAGTTTAAAACTTCGGGCTCCCACTGAGCTGCTCTGAAGGCAGCAAACAGGAATGGGAGAGCCCCAAGGCTAGGGGGCAGGGTGGCCTCAGAGGTCAAACTGATCCCAGGATCACTGAGGGTGGAAGAGGCCTTGAACCTCCTCAAGTCCAACCAGCAACCCAGCACCACCATGGCACTGCCCCAGGGCCTCAGCACCACAGCTCCAGGGCTCTGAAACCCCTCCAGGGGTGGGGACTGCACCACTGCCCTGGGCAGCCTGGGCCAGGCCTAACCCAAATCCTTCCTGATGGCCAAGCTGAACCTCCCCTGGGGCAACCTGAGGCTGTTTCCTCTTCTCCTCTCCCTTGGCAGCAGAGCCCAAGCCCCCCCTGGCTCCAGCCTCCTCTCAGGGAGCTGCAGAGAGCCAGAAGCTCTCCCCTGAGCCTCCTCTTCTCCAGGCTAAGCACTCCAGCCAGAAGCCAGGGGTGAGCCCAAGCCTTGGCCCCAGCAGCCACCCCCTGGGGGACATGCAGTGTGCTGGGGCCTCTGGGGCCTCAGAGCTTGCTACCCCCACAGAAACCCCTCCCCTCTCCCCCAAACCCCTCTGCTGGGGTGAGGCCCAGCCCAGCCCAGCCCAACCAGCAACAGCAGAGGGATTTCTCCTCTCCAAAGTGCAAAGCAGGCAGAACCCCCAGTAGAAAAGCCCCTCTGGAACAATCCTGCCGGTGGCCAGAGGGATGCAGGAGCTGTTTAGCTGTCAGGAGAGCTCACGCAGCACACACCAAACACAGCAGCAGCTTGGGTTGAGTAGCAGCAGCTCGTTTAGGAGGGCGGGGGGGGGGAATGCAACCCCCCCAGTTCTGTCAGTCCTCAGAAGCCAAGGCAGTTACTGTCAGCCTGCATGTGGCTGCTGGGGACTGGGCAGGAGGAAACCATGCTTCCCTCAAGCACAAGGGATGCATCCAGCTACCTCTTCGGAAGGAGACCACCGAGCAGCACAGAAAGCTGAAATCTACACGAGGAGAAAGAAGAAAGTTACAGAGCTGGCAGCAGGAGCTGCCAGGGCAGCTGCTTGGGAGAAAAGAGAGAGGTTTTTCCCTGGGACAGCTAAAGGAATCCCTGTTCCCCCAGGGATGAAAAGAGAGGCCCAGACCCCACACCTGGGAGCAAGGCACCTGAGGCAGGCACAGGAGAGACCTCTCCCACAGCTCTGGGAGGGAGGAGCCTGAGTATTGCCTCTCCTCCTCTCAGGAAGGTCTGCTGGAGAACTGCCCAAGCTTGGCCTGGGCTGAAAGTGGGAGCCAAGAGCAGCTGGAGGTGCAGGCAAACCCCGGGAGCTCAGCAGGCAGCCCTGCCAGCACACAGCACAGCCCCCAGAGGGAGGGGAAACCACCTGGGCACACTGCAGCTTGGCCAGGAGGCCAAGCAGGGAGCAACCATGACCCATGGCCAGGAGGCCAAGTGGCCAGGAGGCCAAGCAGGGAGCAACCGTGTCCAACTCCCCAGCATCACCACCTCTGTTCCCCTCAATTCCATGCAGGCCACGAAGCCAAAGCTGCCCTGAGAGCCTGAGGGCCAGAAGCAGGGCTGCAGGTCCCTCCTGGGGCTTCTCCTCCCCAGCCCTGCTGGCAGGGGATGTGACTGCCCTGCCCCAGCACCTGCAGCTCCTTCTTCCCTCTCCTCCCTGCCTGTTGCTGCAGGCACTGGGGTCCTGGGAGGCCCTGGAGGCTGCTGACGTGTCCCTGGCCCCAGGCAGGCCCCAGGTTGGGAAGAGGCCCAGGGAGAGAGAGAGAGAGAGGGAGAGAGGAGCCACAATCTCAGTAACCTTATCTCCACACTTGTGCCTGCTCTGCAGAAACACTAAACCCTTCCTCAATCTCTCCTCACCAGCACAGTGCCAAGAGCTCTGGGAGGAGGAGGGCAGCAGCCCCAGGCCGGCAGAAACAAAGCCCAGAGAGCAGGGGAGGGGTGAGGAGCTCCACAGCCAGGGGCAGCAGCATGGCCCCAGCACCCTGAGGCCAGGCAGGACACCCAGGAACCCACTGCAAACCAAACCCAAACCCAGCAGCTCCTCTGCTTCTGCAGCAGTGAGCAGAGGAGCTGCTCCCTGGGGGTGAGGAGAGGAGAAGGAAGCACAGGAGATGGGGTTGGGGCCTTCACCTCCATCCCAGGCCACTGCTCCTGCCAGCACCACCTGGGCTTTATCCCAGGGACTCCAGGAGAGGAGAGGACTCGTCGAGCTGTTATTTGGGAGCTCCACCCCGAAGCCAGGAGAAGGCAGCAGGGCTGTGGAGGAAACTCCTCCTCCTGTGTGTCAGGAGCAGAGCAGAGCTGGCCCAAAGAGCAGCAGTGGTGGCAAGAGCTCTGGCAGCCAGAGCCTGGGGACACCTGGGGACAGCCCCAGGCCCTGCCTGCCACCCAGGAGCTCTCTGCAGCCACAGAGCACTGCAGACAGTAAAACCCTGGGCCAAGGAAGAGGCTCAGCTGAGGGATGTCTCCAGCAGCCCAGGGATCTGTGGGCAGATGGCAGGACCACAGGCTGGAAACTCTGGAGATGAAGAGGGCAGGGAGCAGGTTTCCAGCATCTGCTCCCTGGATCTGCCCAGAGCCATGTCCTGCTCCCCCAGGAACACCAGCAGACACACAGCCCCCCTGCTCCTCCTTACCAAACTGCCTGGGAGCCACAGAGCATGGGGGAACTGCAAAAAACCCCAATCTAAAGCAAACAAATCAGGGCAGAAGCTGAGCCAAGCCACCTCTGGCTGAGGGAAGGGCAGGGAGGGAGGCAGGGCCGGGCACAAGGAGGCTTCCTGTTCCTCTCCTGCTCTCCCACAGCTGAAGGAGGTTAAGGTTCCAGCAGCAGACAGCACCGACTCCCTCCTGAAGGCCTTTTCTTTGTCCTTTGCACTTTCTGGCACGGCTGAGAGCAGCTCTGCCCCTGGAAGCCAGAGCAGAGCCAGGGAGAGCTGCTGGGGCATGGCTGCTGCTGCCTCCCTGCCTGCAGCAGCCTCTCCTGGCACAGCAGCTTTGCACAGGGCTCTGCCCCTTGCAGACCAAGCCATCAGCTGGCCCCAGACAGTGCTCCTCCAGCCCTGCACTGCCCCTGCTCCCTCCACCAAAGCAGGCAGTTGCAGCTGAAGCTGCTCTCTGCTCCCACAGCTAACCCAGGGACACACAGGCTCTTGGTTCTCCAGGAACCTGCAGTCACTCCAGGGCAGCCAGGAGCTCCTCTGGGGACACAAATGCTCCAAGCATTCCTTTTCCAGCCTTGCCCTGCAGACACCACTCAGCCCCAAGAAGGGAGCACATCAAGAGCCCCTCTCCCAGCTCAGGGATTCCAGGAGCTGCTCAGAACTGGCCCCAGAGTGAGCTGGGGACAACAAAACTCCAGCTAGCCTCCTGTTTGCTGCACCTCCTGCTCCATCTGGGGCAAGAGAAGCCATCCCCTCCCAGGAGAGAGGGATGTAGGGCAGCTGGAAGGGATCCTCCTGCCCTGGGAGCACTCTGCTCGTTAAGCAAGGCAGAGTCTGGAGGGACAGAGGGAGAGCTGAGCTTTGATTTAATCACTGCTATTCCCCAGCCAGCAGGAAAGGGCAGAGCAAGTGGGAAATCAGCTCTGGGGGGAGGACAGGAAGCCCTGATCCTGGGGGAGGAAGCTCTGGGTGAGCAGAGGAAGCAGCAGAGGCAGCATGAGCCCACCTCCAAAAGAAACCAAGAGGCTTTTCAAGCCCACAGGGCTGGCAGAGGGTGGTGGGGAGGAGAACGAGGCCCCTGAGTGGCTGCTTCAGCAACAGGCAGCAGAGCTGGGGAAGGGAGCAGCAGCTTTTCCTTTCCACAGGGAAACTCAGGTCACCAGTGGCCCCAAACCCACACGGTTCTCCCCACCCCTCCAGCTCCTGCTTTGCCAGACAAGCTTCCCTCCAGCAGACCAGGGTGTGTAGCCAAGCTCCCAGCTCTCTGCTCTCCACAGGAGCTTCTGTCTCCATCCCAAGGAGAAGGAGCTGTACCCCAGGGGCCCCAGCTGTGACACCCACAGCTGCTGGCTGGGAAAAGGAGAGAGTTGGGGCAGAGAGCTGGCCCTGGGACTCAGTTGCCAGCCCTGTTTCAAGCCTGGGGATGCTGATGAGCCACTCAGATGTTTCATCTCCCCTCCTGTGCTCACTCTCGAGGTGGGACCAGGAGAGCTCTGTCCCTCTGGCAGGAGCTGAGGCAGGGGGGAGGTGTTTTACACCTCCCTGAAGGGCTCAGCAGGTCAGGATCCTGCCCTCAGCTCCCTCTCAGGAGGCTTCTCCTGCCCCCAGAAGTGACCCAGCCATGCTGAGAGCAGCTCCTTTGTCTGTGGGCTCCAGGGAGGGGCCTGGAGTCAGGGTGACAATGAACTCTCCACTCCCTCGGACCCAGGCAGAGCACAAAGGAGCCAACAACTGAAACCCAACATTAGCACGTTTAGGGCAGCTGCTGCTTCAAAGTGAAAGCAGCAGAACGAGAAAACCTCTCTGGGTGTTTCCCCAGAGAGTTCAATCCACAAGGAGGCAGGGAGAGGAGAAACCACTGCCTGCCTGCCCCGGGAAGGGCTGCAAACCCATCCCTGGTCCAGGCTAGGGTGAGAGCCCCGGGGGCAACCTGCAGCCTGGGCCCCAGGAGAGCCAGTGCCCCCCAAGCCGTGGCAGGGCTGGAGGTGCTTTAACGTTCAGCATGGAGCAAAGCAGAACCTCACCCCTGAAACAACCACCTCTGCCTCCTTTTGCCCCCTGCCCCCGTTCCAGCATCCCCCTCCTCAGCCCCAGCTCTCCCTGGCCTCTCCAGGAGCTGCCAGGGCTCCGGCCCCGGCCCCAGGCCGGCAGGTGAGCACCTCACGGGGCCCCGAGTGGCCTGGCAGTGGGAGCTGAGAGCCAGGGCTTAGAGGCTGCGTGGGGAGGGATGAGCCGAGGCGAGGGCAGGTCACCCCCGCACGGGGCAGGCACCGGCCGGAGCCCAGCCCCCGGGGGAAGCAGACGGCAGCCAGCACCTCGCCGGCCGGGGAGAGAACCGTGGCAACGGCTCCGAAGAGACTGGCTCCTCTGCTGACCCCCCTTCTCCAGGGTAACAGCCTCCGAAGCCCTGCAGCCCTCTGGAGCCGGCTCCTCGCCTGGGCTGAGGCAGGAGAGAGGGTGGGAGAGCTCAAAGGAAGCCTCAGAGCCAAGGGTTTGCCCCAGCCACTCAGCACCACGGCCCAGAAAGACCCAAAGCCTCTCTTCCTCCTGCCAACGCTGCCTGGCTGGCCACAACAAGCAGCCCCGTGGTGCTCCCAGGGAGCCAGGGTGAGGCCGGCAGGGCGAGCGTCTGCCCGCAGAGCCGCCGGAGGGCACAGCTCCGGGAGCAGAGGCCCCAGCACACACAGACACAGACAGCCCCAGACAGCTCAGCGGCGCCACAGCCACACTCACACTCCTTTCTCTTCCACCGGTGCTCAGCAACCTGGCCCTAAACCCTTCCAGAAGTCGGGGAGCAGCGGCGGGGCTGCAGGTACAGAGCATCAAGGCTCAGGGAGCAGCAGAGGAAGCCAAGGTTCAGCTGGGAGTCTTCCCCTGGGTCTCCCCTCCTCCTGCTTTGCCTGGGGTGCCAGAGGCTGTCACACTGGCCAAGCAGCTCTAAGAACTGAAGAGCCTGGCTACTGACTAGCAGAGCAGCTCAGGAGCCATGGCTGCAGCTTCCCAAAGGCAAATGTCAAGACCTGGAGAAAGTCATCTTGGTTTCTAGCCTCCAGAAGCTGGTTTGGGGGCTGTGGAGAGGGGAACTGGACTCTCAACTCCCCCAGGAATGCTGCCAGAGCTGTGAAACTCCAGGAGCAGGCAGAGTCACAGGTTTAAGAAGCAAAAGAGCCCTGGTTTAGCCCAGACAAGGTTTCCACCCCCTGCTACCATCCCTCTGCGGGGAGGAGGATGGTGCCCAGGCCCTACCCTGTGTATCACAGGTTCTGCTCACGTTTCAGATCAGCAGAGCAAGAGAAGCCACCAGAGGACTCAGGACCTTCCTCCTGACTCTCCCCAGCTCTGGTTCTCGTCATCAGAACAAATCCAGGCAGAAGATTTGCGTTCCCACAATATCCTGCCTCCCACAGGTGCCAAGCAGCTCTGCCGAGCTCCCTGCGCCTTGCCCAGCGCCAGCTGCAGCAGGGACGGGGCTGCCTCCGCCGGGGAGATGCTCTCCTCCCCCTTCCCCACGTGCTCCCGACCGAAGGAAGGTATTTAGGCTCCTCCTGCCCCTCTGCGGCCCAGCAGCCAAGCCCAGGGAGCCAGGACCCACTGCCACCCCCAGGGCAGGTGACCTGACTCACGGCTCTGGCTCTACAAACACAAGAGAACCGAGAGTCAAGTTTCCCCTGGCAGCAAGCCCTCTGCTTCCCCCACCCCACCTCAGCACTCCGAACAGGACCCAGTTCCCCCTCCAGGTACCCTGCTGGAGGGGGAGGTTCAGGCTCCTGGGGTCCCCATTCACGCCCGGACAGCCCTCGCCAGACCCCCCACAGCCTCCTGGCCAGGAAAAGGTCAGCCCAGCCCTACGCCCACCTCCCCCGGGGAAAGCTCAAGCCCTGCCCACCCCGGGGAGCCAGCCGGGCTCCGTGCAGCTCATCCCACTCGGGTGTCAGCCCCTAACCCTCCAGAGCTCACTCCCACACCCCCTCCGGAGAGCTCAGCCTCCTTATCGCCGTCCCCTACCGCACCGACCGACCTCCCCCACCCATCCCCGGGAGCCTTTCCCCGGCTCGCAGCTCTGCCCACCTCCTCTCCCCGCGCAGGCCCTGGCCCAAGCCCCGAGTCCCTTCCTGTCCACACCCAGCCCCACTAACCCCCATACTCCTTACAGCCCGAAGAGCTCTCCCCAGCCCCACACACCCCACGTCTCTCGCCCCTCCAGAGCCCTCCGTCATCTCTCCACTTCACTCGAGCCCTTATCTGAGCCTCCCAGTGCCCTCCTCAGCCTCACAGAGCCCTGCTCTCAGCCCCGGAGAGGCCTCCTCGGACCCACGGAGGCCTCCTCAGCCCCCCAGAGCCCTCCCTCAGTACTGCACCTCCCACCCGAGGGCCCCTCAGCTCCACAGAGCACTACACGAACCCCCCCGGCCCCTCCTCAGCCCCACTGAACTCCTCTCAGCCCCACCGAGCCCCTCTCAGCCCCCCAACACNGCCACGCCCCCGCCCCGATGGCTCCGCCCCATCGGCTCTCCTCCCGCTCCGCTCCGCTCGGCCCCACCCCATTGGTTCCGCCCCCGATTGGCCCCGCCCCCGCCAGGCCGGA
>VWZX01007209.1:94883-106499 GCA_013399015.1 Galbula dea
GCTCACTGTGACTCTCCCAGCTTGGACCAAGACCCTCAGCAGCCTGAAGCAGCTCCAGCCCCGACTCCAGCCTCCGGTGGGAAGTGCTCCCGCACCTTCATCTCCTTCAGCGACGACGAAACCTTCGAGCGCTTCTTCCCCAAAGCCAAGCCGCCGCGGCTGCCGGTGCGGGAGATCTGCCCTGTCACCCACAAGCCGGCCGTTTACCGGGACCCCATCACCGACATCCCCTACTCCAACATCCGTGCCTTCAAGATCATCCGGGAGGCCTACAAGAAGTACATCACCGCCCACGGGCTGCCCAGCGCCGCTGCCTCTGCCGCCCTGGGCCCCGCCGCCGCCCCCGGCCCCGACCCCAGCCTCCGGCCCACGCGCCAGAAGATCATCATCAAGCAGAGCGTCCCCACGACCTGACCCGAGCACTCTGGGCTCCCCCAGGAGGGTTTGGAGGCTCCTGGGGGGGTTGCTCTGTTTATCTCCTTCCTCCCTTTTTATATGAGAAAGAAATAAATCTGAGCAGGCTGCATCCAGCCAGGACCTGGACTCACTCCCGGTGCCTGCAGCAGCAGGAGCCCCTCCAGCCAACGCGGGTCCCAGAGACCCTCCAGTAACCACAGAGTCCCTGGGGCTGCTGCTCCCAGAGGAGTGCTGCCATGGGAGACCCCAGTGCCCGTGGCTGCACACACCACCCCCCAAAATGTGGTTTGGGGGCTGGGGGAGCACTGGGGAGCAGAACCACCCAGACAGCTGTGGGGTGAAGGGACATGAAACGTCCCCAAGTGGGAGTCACGGGGGCTCAGCGCCGCAGGCACAAGGTTCAGCCTCTCCCTCTTCGTGTGTGGCCCCAGCCGGGGCATCCCCAGGGTCGCAGGGGGCCCCTCCATTGCCCTGGGGTGCCCCCAGAGTGCCGGGGCACTGGGGTGGAGCCGGCGTGGGGCTGGCAGGGCTCGATAACGGCCGGGGATATGTGATCTCGCCCCTCCCCGCCGCCGCCTCGCAGAATAAATCGCTGATCTCATGCCCTGCGCGGCTGCAGCCCTTGGCTCAGCACCGGGGCTCGCACCCAGGCAGGCTCCACTGCCCCGGCCAGCGGCCAGGTAGGGCCCTGGGGTGGGAGTCCTTGGGGTGGGGGTCGCTAGGGTTGGGGTGGGGGGGGGCTGGTCAGGTCACCCCCCAGGGACACAGGGTCAGGGGTCTCTGCTCCAAGGGATCCTCCACCCTGCAGCCTCCTCGCTCTCACCCAGGGGTGTCTAGTCCCTCCTGGGGGCAGTGGGTGCTCCCCCCTCCCCGGGGGACCAGGTATCAGAGGAGAAATCCCAGCCTGGTTCCTCAGAGGGACCCAACCCTGGTGTCAGGGACTCACGTCCCCAGTGTTTACTCCTGCTGCTCCCCCCCCCCTCAGGGAGGTGGGGATCCATGTTGGGGGGCAAAGGGGTGTTAGAGGGGCAGTGGCCTGGGGCTGCTGAGCTGGGATCTGCACCCCAAACAGTGGGGGAGGCTTGGAGGGTGGTGTGCTGGGTCCTGGTCTTGGGGAACACTGAGGGGTGAGCACCCTGGAGGTGTGACTCAGTTTCCACAACCATACCATCCTGGACCCCCAACCCTGAGGTGCCTCACGCCCCCCCGCAGCTTGCTGGGAACCCAATACCACCCCATGGCACCACAGTGACCTCCGGGCCATGGCGTGGAGGGGGTCACCACAGGGTGGGAGAGGTCTCCTCATGACGAGGGGCATCCCCCCACCCTGGGGAGCCTCCTGCCAGCTGCTCAGCTCCCTCGTTCCCCCCTCCAGGCCACCCCCCGGGCCCCCACCATGACATCCTACCGACAGGAGCTGGAGAAGTACCGGGACATCGATGAGGACAAGATCCTGCAGGAGCTGTCGGCTGAGGAGCTGGCCCAGCTCGACATGGAGCTGATGGAGATGGACCCGGAGGTGGGTCTCGGTGTGGGGTGCTGGCGAGCAGGATGGGTGCCACCCAGCCCTTGGGGTCCCCCGTGGGTGACACGGTGGCTCCCCAGAACATGATGCTGCCAGCGGGGATGCGGCAGCGGGACCAGACCCAGAAGAGCCCCACGGGGCCGCTGGACCGGGAGGCCCTGCTGCAGCACCTGGAGAAGCAGGCGCTGGAGGCTGGAGAGCGCGATGACCTGGTGCCCTTCACCGGAGAGAAGAAAGGTGTGGGGACCCGGGGGGGTGGGCATGGAGGGGGTCAGGGGGGCCATAGGGGGGCCAGGGCCCCGCAGTGCTGGGNTGTCCTGGGCAAGCTGGGTTCCAGCCAGCCCCAGGCATGGCCACCCCCTGGCAATGTCACACCCCCCCCATATGACCACCTCCTGGCAATGTCACCCCCAGCACAGCCACCCCTGGCACGGCCACCCCACGGCACACAGCCGCTCCCTAGCAACATCACTCCCCACATGGCCACCTCCGGCCGCGGTACCCCCAGCTCAGCCACCCCTGGCAATGTCCCTCCCCAGGACAGCCACACAAACACCCCTGGACTGTCACCCCCAGAACCCCAGCAGGGTCACCCCCAGGGCCAGCTCACCCTCCAGCAGCAACTGCGTCCCCACATGCCCACGCCAGCCCTGTCCCCGTCCCCCTGTGCCCTCTGTCACCCACCTGGTGCGAGGCCGGGCAGGATGTGACCCCTGTCCTTGCACCCAGGGAAGCCCTTTGTGCCCAAGAACCCGACCCGGGAGATCCCACGGGAGGAGCAGATCACGCTGGAGCCCGAGCTGGAGGAGGCACTGGCCAACGCCACCGAGGCTGAAATGTGTGACATCGCCGGTGGGTCTCAGACAGGGCTGCACAGCCTCACAGCACAGCCTGACACGGGGCTGCTGCACCCACCACGGGGCTGCCACCTTGCACCACAGCTTCACACGGGGACACCACATGGCGCTGAGGCCTCGCACGGGGCAGTGGTGTCACACCACAGCCTCACACGAGGCCACGATGTCACAGCACACCTTCACACGGGGCTGACGCCTCGCACCAAAGCCTTGCACGGGGCTGCCTTGTTGCACCACAGCCTCACACGAGGCCACCATGCTTCACTACGGCCTCCCAGGGTGTAGCTGTCACCCCACGGCCTCCCACGGGGGGGATGTGTCCCACGGCAGCCCCAGGCAGGGGCACACACGGCACCGCAGCCTCGCCCGAGGCCAGCGCTGCTGCAAGGCTGCCCCAGCCCCGTGTCACACTGGTGCTCCCGCTGCCAGGCGTGTGCCGACCTCAGCAGGGCCGGTGGTGGTGGGGGACACACACAAAGGGACCGAGGATGTCCTGGGGCAGCTGGTGACCCCCCTCTGGCCCCGCAGCCATCCTGGGGATGTACACGCTGATGAGCAACAAGCAGTACTACGACGCGATCTGCAGCGGGACCATCAGCAACACCGAGGGCATCAACAGTGAGTGCCCTGGGGCATGAGGCCGTGGCCACGCTAGGACAGGGGACGTGGGATCCCCAGGGCTCTTGGGGAGGGAGCTGGGTCCCAAACCCCCTCCCTGATTCCCCGTGGTGACCCTCCCTGCCCACACATACGCCTGTGCCCCAGGCGTGGTGAAGCCTGACAAGTACAAGCCGGTGCCGGACGAGCCCCCGAACCCCACCAACGTGGAGGAGACCCTGCGGCAGATCCAGGCCAACGAGGCAGCCCTGGAGGATGTCAACCTCAACAACATCAAGGTGAAGGCCCTGGTGGCAGCGTCCCCAGGGTGCTAATCCCCATCCCCGTGGGGTTGATCCCTAGCCCAGGGTGTTTCCAGGGCACCCCAAGGTGCTGCTCCATGTCCCAGGGCATCTGCAGATGCTGGCAGGGTGCTGGGCCCCACCCTGGGGTGTCCCTGTCCCAGGATGTCCCTCCAGGGCTGATCCCTGTCTTGGGGCGTCCCTGGGGCATTTGTCCCCATCCTAGAGTGGCTCCAGGGCACCCCAAGGTGCTGCTGCTCCTTCGGTGACATTCCGCAGCCCCTCCGTGCCACTTCCACGCCTTTGGTGACACCCGTATCCCCTCGGGGGTGTCCCCATCCCCTTGGTGACACCCAGGTGCCCTTGCTGCAGGACATTCCCATCTCCACGCTGAAGGCCATCTGCGAGGCCATGAAAACCAACACCCACGTCAAGAAGCTCAGCCTGGTGGCCACCCGCAGCAACGACCCCGTGGCCAGCGTGAGTCCTGGCCCCGCGTCCCCCGCCCCTGGCTCCACCCCGGGCACCAGCCAGCCTTCCACCACCCCCTGGGGCACGGGTGGCCCAGGATGTGCCAGAGGGTGGGGTGCCAAGGCTGGGGGACACCCGAGGTGACGCCCTGAGGTGCCACGCAGGCCGTGGCAGAGATGCTGATGGAGAACAAGACCCTGCAGAGCCTCAACATCGAATCCAACTTCATCACCAGCGTCGGCATGATGAGCATCATCAAGGCCATGTACCACAACAGCACCCTGAGCGAACTCAAGGTGGACAACCAGGTAGGGATGGGCACCCCCGGGCGGCCCCTCTGTCCCCGCCCGTGAGCGGCCAGGGACAGGAGCGTCCCCAACTCCTGGGCACCCCTGCTTTGCCCCCGGCCCCGCAGTGCCAGCGGCTGGGGGACACGGTGGAGATGGAGATGGCCACCATGCTGGAGAAGTGTCCCTCCGTCGTGCGCTTCGGCTACCACTTCACGCAGCAGGGGCCCCGCGCCCGAGCTGCCATCGCCATCACCAACAACAACGAGCTCCGTGAGTGACCTCCCTGTCCCCCCCCAGGCAGGGGCCGGGGCGGCCCAGCCCTGACCCCCCCCATCCCCACCCCTCTCTCCTGCCCCCAGGTCGCAAGCAGAAGAAAACCTAAGAGCTCCCTCGGCTGGAACCGGCTCCAGCTCCGGGAGCCACTGTAAATAAAAGAGAAGGNCCCCGTCCGCATCCGGCCGTTAATCCCCGGGGCCGAGCCCGACGCCTGGATCCCCTCGGGGAGCAGCGGGGCCGCGGGGTCAGGATATTTATACCCAGGGGATTGGGTTACGGCACTGGGAGGGCTGGAGGGGAGCAGGTAACCCCTCCCCCCCCAGTGCCCCCTTAGCACAGAGCTGTGCACCCAGGGCCCACGGGGGTTGGCACCCACAGCCCAGTGAGGTAGGGGGGGGACAGGGTCTATTTATAGGTCCCAGCACCTATTTATAGGCAGGAGCCTAGTGAGCAGGTGAATCCCAGTGCCAGGGGGTAACATCACCCTGGGCAGCACTGCCAGGGACCCCCCCCAGGGGCAGGACCCAGCCTCAGGGCCCAGAGGAACCCTTGGGTGGGTGGTGGGTGCTGCCCCAGGGCTGTGGATGCCAGCTGAGGGCACAGCTCCCTTAAATGACAGTCCCAGGGGTGCTGCCCGGTGGGGGAGCACCCCCAGGCACCCAGAAGCTGGCAGGAAAAGAGGGGAGGGAAACTGAGGCAGGGGGAGGGTGGCAGGGCTGGGACAGCTGCTGGGGCTGGGGAGGAGGGGGGAGAACCCAGCACTGCCACCCCAAAAGGCCATGACCTGCAGGCAGCTGCCAGCAGGCGAGAAACGAGCGTGACTTGGGCCAGGGAGAGGAGGGGACAGGGCAGGGGCAAGCCAAAAGCCACGTGGAGGTTGGCAGCACTCTGCCGGGGGGAGAGGGGACACCCTGAAAAGCCACCAGGCTGAGCACCCCATGGCAGCAAAACGCTGAGACCCCCAAGATCAGCTCTTCCCTGGAGCTGCCCCAACGGCTCAGACACCTCTGTCCTTTCCAGCAGCCTCTGTTAATGAGGGGGAGGGGCTCGGGGACAGCCCCTGGGGGAAGNCTGGGCTCCCCAGCTCCAGAGAGCCAAGGAACTGCTGGGGAGAGGCCAGGGGAGGCTAGGAAGATGCTGAGGGACCTGGAGCAGCTCTGGCAGCACCAAAGGCTGAGAGCCCTGGGGCTGCTGAGCCTGGAGAAGAGCAGCCCCAGAGGGGAGCTGCTCCATGCTGAGCTACAGCTGAAGGCTGGGGGCAAGAGGCTGGGGCCAGGCTCTGCTCAGGGGTGCCCAGGGCCAGGCCAAGAGGGAAGAGGCACAGCCTGGGCCAGAGGAAGCTCCAGCTCAACAGCAGGAGAACTTCTGGCCTTGGAGGGTGCCAGAGCCCTGGCCCAGGCTGCCCAGAGAGCTGCTGGAGTCTCCATCTCTGGAGACATCCCAAGCCCAGCTGGGCACCATCCTGGGCATGCTGCTGGAGGTGACCCTGCTATGCCAGGGGGTTGGGCTGGGTGATCCCCAGAGATCCCTTGCCACCCCTCACCCCCTGGGGCTCTGTGGTGCCTCACCTCCGCAGCTGCAGGAATCGCTCCAGAGCCTGGCGCCTCTCGGGGCTGAGGGCTTCGGGCCGGCTCAGGGCTGATGAGGAAGCTTTCCCTTTGGAGCCTCGCTGCATCTGGGCTGGAGCCCCCTTCGGTGTGCCTGGGAAAGCAGAGAGGGGCTGCTGAGACTCAGAGGAACGGGAGAGGCCTGGCTGAAAGCCCAGCTCCCTGCCCCACTAGTGCCAGCAGAGCCCCGGCGCTGCTGACCGGCCCTTACCCCCTCGCCTGCCGCAGTGCCCCGGCAGCAGGGCTGCAGGGCTGCTGGCCACGGCTCCTCCCTCCTCCAGCGGCGGCTCCGGCAGCGGCAGGGCAGCCTTCGGCCCCGCCTGGCTCACGCCGGCTCGGGAGCTGCTTCCCTCCAGCCTGCCGGGGGAGAGGGGGTCAGGGCCTCGTCCCACACACAGGTGACAGCCACGGCACAGCCCAAGCCTCCCGGAGAGCTCAGGGCTCTCTCCTACCCTCCAGGAGCGAACCCAACGGCTGAGCTCACCCGGCCCTCCGGCAGCAGCTGCTGTAGGGAGCGGCTTTCAGCAGCGCGCTGCGGGCGATCCTCCGCGTCCGCGCTAGTAGAGGGGCTGGAGAGCCCTGGGGAGAGGGGACAGAGCTCAGGGGGAGCCCGGCCAGGGCGTCCGGCAGGGCGAGGAAGAGGTGTCCACACCAACCTCCTCCTCTGCCGGCAGCTCCTGCTCATGCCACGGCTTCGGGGCCACGTCCGGGAGCGAGCGCTTCCTGCCGTAGAAGTGCTGCAGGCCTGGGAGAGAGGAGAGGGGCTGGGGGGATGCTCTCTCGGTGCAGCCCACCCCACCCCTGGCCCCCCACTTACTGCTCCTGTGCTTCTTGCCAGCCCTGTGCACCGTCAGCACGTCCAGCGTGTCAAAGACAGGGCGGTGGGCACACACCGTGCAGGCATACCTGTGCCGGGAGGCGGGGGAGCTGCTGTCAGGACCTTGCAGAGGATGGGGGGTGGTCCTGCACCTGGGGGTCTCACTCACCTCCCACTCCTCAGAAGCAGTGCCTCATCCTCAGGGATGTAGTTGGCCAAGAGGTCTGCAACACGTCTTTTCTGGGAGAGACCACGGGGGCTTAGTGACTGCTGGTCCCATCCCTTGCCGTGTCTGCTGGCGGGGGGGGGGGTGTCTGCCCCCGACTCACCCCACAGGGAACCGGCCGTTGCCCCCAGCCCTGTCCCCCATTAGGGTAGAAAACCCCAGCACCCTGGGCACACACCTCTGAGGGAGCAAGGGGTGCACGGGTGGGGGAACTGGGGTGTCAAGGCTGGGGAGGGGCCGGTGTGGAAGAGAGGAACAGCTTGAGGCAGAGAAATGCGGTAACTGTGGGGACTGGCCTCGGCCTAGGGGCGCTGGGAGGGGAACTGGGAGGGGGGGGTGAGGAGCGTCAAGGCAGGGCAGGGCTGAGGGGGATTCGTGAGGCAGGCGAGGAGGAGGGCGGGCAGGAGGGGCAATTACGGCCGAGAAAGAGCGGAGCGGGGCTGGGGAAACCGGGCAGGGAGAACAGGCCGAGGCGAGGAGGCGAGCCCCGGGGGTACGCGGGGAGGCCGCGGCTGGAGAAATGCCGGGGGTGGTTCGGGTCTGGAGGACTGGGGGGGGGGGTGAGGGGTATCGGGAGGCTCCGGGGGGTCCCACCTGCAGCACGTCGAGCTGGCTGTGGTCGTCCCCCTCCCTCTTGAAGGACATGGCGGCCGCGGCCCTCGGTTGCTATGGGAACTGCTACTTCCGGCCGCCTTCCGGGTGGCTGTTCCCAGAGGGCAGTGCGCGGGGCGTCAGGACCAATCAGAGAGCGCGGGGGGCGGGGCGGGAGCCCTAACGCGAGGCATGACGGGATTGTAGTTCCGGTCACGGTGCCGGTGGCGGGAGAGGTTGGGCGGAGAGATCCCCGGATAGCCCTGAAGGGTGACAGGGCCTGGACGGATAGGGGGGGTTCTGCGGCGTAGAGTGCAGGCTGTGGGTGGCATCGCTGCCCAGGGGGCGGCAGGGGCCGTATTCTATCCCGGACTACAAGTCCCAGAGGACGGCCGGGCCGAGCCGGTTCCCTGTAGCGGCGGCCGGAGCGGCAGGGCCTGGGCCGGTTCCTCCCGGCTGGGCCGGGGCTATTCGCATGAGCCCCTCCGGGGGCCGGAGTTGAGCGGGAGTGTCCCGCCATGGCGGCGGGGAGGGGGGGAGCCGCGGCAAGCTCCGCCCGGGAGCATCGCCTGGAGCCCGGGGACACGCTGCAGGGCTTGGCGCTGCGCTATGGGGTGACGGTAAGCGGCCACAGGGACCGGGAGGTTGGGGGACAGAGAGGGATCCGGAGTGGCAGCGGGGCAGCATGGAGACCCCCGCGGTCTCCATGGGGCCACCCCTGTCCCTGGCCCCTTCCCTCACCCACCCTGTCCCTATGGCTGGCCCCATCCCGTTGCTGTCTCCCCCATTCTTATCCCTGGGCTCATCCCTTTTCTCGCCCCTATCCCCATTCTTACTCTGTCTCCGTTCTTGTCCCCTTCCCTGTCCCTGTGGCTGTCCTGTCTCCCCCAACCTGTCTCCATCTCTCCCTCATCTCTGTTCCCGCTCCTCTGCTTGTCCCTGTCCCATTCCACCCCTGGCAGATGGAGCAGATCAAACGTGCCAACCGCCTCTACACCTCAGACACCATCTTCCTCAAGCCCACTCTCCTCATCCCCATGCCGACAGAGCCAGGAGCACCCTGCCCCGAGGACGAGGACGCTTCTGTCCGCCCGGGGGACACCCTGGCCACCCCCACCCCATCCCGCCACGACCTCTCAGCCACCGACTTCCTGCGGCAGCTGGACGCTGAGATCGGGCGCTCCAAGGCGGCGGCAGCCCAGCGGCTCCACGCCGGTGGCACAGGGTGAGCGTCTCCGTTCGGGGGCAAAAGGAGGCCTTTTGGAGAGCGGGTTTGGCAGGTGAGCCGGTGGCAGTGCCGCCCCTCAGTGCCACCTCGCTGCGTCCCTGCAGCACGGCCGAGGCCGAAGGCACCCGGAGCCCTGACGCCGCTGGCCCGCCGCCTTCCCGGGGTCCCCGCCTCGGCCCCCGGCCCCTCACCAGGACCCCGCGGGTCGCTGCCCTCCGGGACTCCGAGGATGAGATCTTCACGCTGTGACACTGCGGACACCGTGACACCGGGACTGCCACCCCGGGGGGACGGGGACCCAGCCCCAGCTGGGGATACCGGAGGGGACACAGAGGTTTGGGTGGGACACACAGTGTCCCCTCCCTGCCTTCCTCAAGGGACCTTTCCTGCCGCAGGGACACCCAGCGCCTGGGTGCGGAGCTGGCCCTCTCGCAGGGCCACTGGGAGCTGCTGGAAGCTCCTGGGGGTACTGGGTCAAGACTAAAGCAGCTGATGGCTCTCCTCTGGCTCTATTTATTTGTACGGTTCTGCTCTCACTGGGGTTGGGAGGTGGGACCCCTGTGGGACATCTGTGACAGTGCCTGGACGCCCTCCCTGGGGACAGGGACAGTCACCTCCCACCCAAGAGCCTGTAAATAAAACAGAGCACTACTGTCACCTGCCTCTGCTCGTTTGTCACCCCTCACTCTTGGGACACTGTCACCCCCCTGAGGACATGAGCTTTCTCCCTGGGGACACAGTCATGCCCTCAGGGACACTGTCACTCCCCTTCGGACACTGTCACCTGCCTGGGAACATGGTCATGCCCTGGAGATGCTATCACCCCGCAGGGATGTCCTGGGGACGCTGTCATGCCCTCAAGGACATAGACACCCCCCTGGGGACATGTTCTCGGGATGCTGTCACCCCTCAGGGGCACCCTGGGGACACAGTCATGCCCCCGGGGCTGCAAGCACCCGCTCGGGGTCACCGTCGCTGCTGAGGCCACCCATGGGACCTAGGTGCCATGCCAGGTAGTGCCGCCAGGTGTCACCCTGTGCCCGCACCCTCGGGACACCCCACGCCCCCTCCCCGAGCCCTCGGGGGGCTCCTCCGGGGCCACCAACCCCTCTGGGAAGTCCCCAGGAGGGTGGAGGGAGGGTGACACTTGGGGACCGAAACATGAATGGCACCTGGGAAGTGTGGGGGGGGTAGCCCAGTGCTCCCAGTAGTTCCCAGTGTTCGCTGGGCCTGGCTGCGTGCCGGAGACGTCCCCACCCTGGGGGGGCCACGAAGGTGACAGCCAGCCCTGTGTCCCCGCCCCAGCCCTCAGCAGCTAATGAGGATCAGCTCATTAACGAGAATTAACGGCTATCTATAGGGTGGCTCCGGCGGAGGGGAGGGGGTGTGTGCCCGGGGGGGGTCCCTCGGGGGTCCCCGGCCCCGCCCCTAGCCCCGCTCCCGCCAGGCCGGTCCCGGCCCGTTCCGGGGCGGAGCCGCTCGGGGCCGTTCGGGTCCATTCGGAACCGCTCGGGACCCTTCGGGATCGCTCGGGGAGCGGAGCCGGTACCGAGCGCTGAGGGGTCGGGAGAGGAAAGGGAAGNTGTTGTAGCGGTGCTGTTGGAGTGTGGCTGAGGTGCTGTGGGGTGTTTTGGGTTACTGTGAAGGTTGTGAGGGGGTTGGGGTGTTGCGGGGGGGTTGTGGGAGGTACTTGGGGTGTTGTGGGGTGTAGATGATGTGCTGTGGGGTGTTTTGGGGTGCTGCGGAGCCCGGTGCTGTGGGGGTGTTGTCCTGGAAGGTGTTGGGGGTGTCAGGAGGTGCTGGGGGCTCACAGCCGTGTCCTGCTGCAGACGCTTGTGCTGTGCCTGCTGTCCCGGTGCTGGCGGCTGCGGTTCCCGGGGCACTGGGAGCACTGGGATGGGAGTAGCGGGGTCGTTGGGACAGGGACACCGGAGCAGGGGGACTGGGGACACTGGGATGGGGGTACAAGGGACACTCGGGTGGCAGCACTAGGACCACCAGGAGGAGAGCACTGGGATCACTGGGAGGGGACACTGGGTTCGGGAGTGCTGAGAAGAGACACTAGGAACACTGGGATGGGGGTACAGGGACAGTGGGTTGTGAGGAGGGTACTGGGGAGACACTGGGAGGGGGCACTGGAAGCAGCATCCGCAGGGCTGCGCTCTGCCCCTCCCGTGCCTCAGTTTCCCCCAATTAAGCCCATCCCCTGGCAGCCCGGAGGGGGTCACCCTCCACCCCGCGTCCCTCCGGGGACCCACCACTATGCTGAGGGTCCTGCTGCCCTTCGGTCTCCTCCTTCTCCTCCTCCTTCTCCTCCCTGGGGGGTCAGCAGGGACCTTCCCCCGCGACCTGGTGCCGCGCAGCACCGTGGGGCTGGCAGGTGAGCAAGGGGGGGACGGGGGGAGAGCGGGG